>PVJX010017843.1:0-37626 GCA_004027295.1 Dolichotis patagonum
TCTCTCATAAATCATTCTTTTCTTTCCTTGTTGATATTTTTTCCATCAGTGAAGCAAACATGTTATCAATTCTTTCATATAAAAAAAGCCTCTTTTAATCCCACTTTCTTATCCAGCTACCTTCTTTGTTCTCTTCTCTCTATGTAGTAAGAGTCCTTGAAGGAGTAGTCAGTCTGGCCACTGTTGAATGAGATCTCACTCGGTGGGTTTCACTGTGCTGAATTTGCTTTTCATCAAATCACTAGTTACTACCACATGCTAAAGTTATTCTTCAGCTCCTCAGCTTGTTTAATCAATACCATCTTACAGAATTGATTGCTTTATTCCCTGAAAATAATTTTTTTCATTTGCCTTCCAGGACAAGACACACTTTTCCTCCAATATCTATGGACACATCCCCATTTTCCTTAATGCATCTTCCGTATCTTCCTGACTTCTAAAAGTTAGAGTACCATAAAGGTCAGTTCTTAGACCTCTTGTGTGTTTTATAGACATTCATTCTCCTGGTAACCTCACCCACTTTTAGGGTTTTGAGTAGTATGTGCGTACTGAATGCCCTGAAATTTCTATCTTCAGCCCTCTTTTCTGGACATCAAATTCATATAACCCTGCCTGGGATACCACATAGACAAGTCAAAGTTAACATGTTCAAAACTCACCTCCTGGTTACTCCTTCGAACCTGCTCAGTACAGTCTTCTCCATCACAGCTCATAAACATTCACTCTGATTTCTCCCACCCAACTCCCACCTTTGTTCCCACATCCCCTCTTCTGCTGTCACCCAACACTGCATTATCTTTAGATATGATCACTTTCGATTCCCTTATCCCTTCTCTAACCCCCTCCTCATTTCCAAAAACCCTGCCTCTCAGTTTCTTCCTTTATTTTCCCTTTAATTTACATATATCGGCACTGTTCAACATGCATACAGGACTCAACCACTTCTCACCATAGCTCCTACTCATCGTGCTTGTGTGAAACACCTCACCTCTCCCCTAAAGTGTCAGAGTGTCCCCTCCTCTCTGCCCTTCCTCCTTTTCCAGTTAAGTGTTACTCTTAAAACTTTAGTCAGGTGGCTGGAGATTTAGCTCAGCAGCGTGAGGTCCTCACAAGTGCGAGGTCGTGAGTTTGATCCCCAGCACAAAAAAAAAACCTTTAGTCAGCTTATGTCACTTTTTTCCTAAAACTTTCTAATAACTTCCCATTCAGAATTAGTGCCAAAGCTCTTAAAACAGCGCACAGGACTTACACAACCAATGCTCCTGCTCCTCTCCCTCATTCTCCTGCTGTCCTTGGGCAGCCACCGTTCTGCTGTGAAGGAGCCCCCACTGTCACTGTGCTGTCTTGGTGAGCACCTCTCCCCCTATAGGGCATGGTGACTGCTCAGCTCTATGAGTCTCTGAACACCTACCCTCAGTGATACATGGCTTTCTCCTCTCTCCTCATCTGCAGCATTTTGCCCGTATCATGGATGGCCTTTCATCTCCATGTCAGTCACTTCCCTCTGCCACCATGTGTATTTCTCCTCTTAGACCACACACTGTAAGCTGCACAAAAGAAGGGATTTTGCCTCTCTGCACAACTCCATACCCTGCACCTAAGACACTCTTTGAACCCAGGAAGCACTGAAGACATGTTTGACTAAGTAGATGACAAATGTGACACCTGAGATCAGAGGGGCAGGAAAGAATGCTGTTGGACAACAGCAGAAATGAGCTGGGAGAGATGAGAGGCTGCCTCATAGTGAGATGGAGCAATCCATGACTTTGGATCACAGGAAGATAGTACTCAAGAAAATTCCCAGAATACAATGCATTCTGTTTTGACCCAGACCACTGCACCCGAGGACTGAAGGAGACAGCCACAGGAATCATTTGCAGGAAGCTGACCTCAGCATTCTCAAAAGGAAGGAAAGTCACTTTTCAAACAGCTGCAGAAAACTTCAGATACAACCAAAGCTTTTAGAGCTCTATACAATGGAAAGTCTCTTCTGAAATTACTTTACAGTGAATAAATATTAATGTTGAAGCTCAAAACTCTTAGTACTTAGAATTTGAGGTATTACTTAAAAATATGATCAATGTTCAAAACTATTTTTTAATTTATTACAGTAAAAGACATATTACCTTTAATCCCTTTCAAAAATCTCCCCCTTACTTCAAACCTACTTCTACTTTTTATCCCTTGATTGTTGTCACTTTCTGAAGCAGTTCTGGAAGTCTTCTTTCTTGAATGTCTTTAGTTACGCTGTCCTGGCTGACTTGATGTCCTAAATCAATTCAAATATTTGTCTTTCACAGTCATTTTAACTTTGGAGAAGAGGCAGATGTCACATAGTACCATATCTGGTGAATGAGAATATACCAGAATGTTTTTGTGAGCCTGTCTTTCCTTAGTATGAAACTTGGGAGTCATGGTCACCAAATTTTTATCACACCTTATAAAGGTACTCTGTTTCTCCTGAATGAGGGGCCAATAATAATACATAGCAATATTATGTATGCATATATTTGTGCCTAGTTTAACTCTCTAGAAGGCTATATATAGTTAATTCCATGCTCCAGTAAATCCATGTTCCAGTAATTCCATGAATTCAATTCTTTTTTATTTATTTTTGTTGCCTTTATAAAATCCAAGGCTAATAAAATTGTTGTAATTTTTAAGAGATTTGAACCAGATGGATCCAAATGCCCTTTGTAAAAAAAGATTTTAGTTCTAGAAAAATATTTTAGCTTAATGCAACATAGATAAATAGTAACCTTTACCCCAATTACTATTAAACCTAATCTTTTCTATTTGATGACACAGGCTATGACAGTACTATTTTATATGTTGTCCTGCTATGAGTATCAGTACTAGTTTTGTTAAAGCTTAGGTTAAAAATCAATAGCAAGAGATTCATTATTACAACATGGGCGGCCATTCACTAATTTCATTGAATGCTTGTTCTACTAGGCATTTTGCAAATTTTTCATTTAATCATCATAATACAACACCCTATGACTTCAGTGTGCTTAAGACCAGTGCCATTGAGAAAACTCAGTCCTGAAGAAGCTGTTCATCCCAAGCCTCTGAGCTGGTGTGTGGAGAAACAGAGTTTGATTGCAGCACCCCCTGCTGAACATGACTCCCAAAGCTACTTCGAGGTCTGAGTCATGCTATGTGGGCACACGCTAAAGTCACTGTGGAGGATACCTGCTTGTCACTAATACCCTGGCATTTTAGGGACATGGAGACTGTTTCATAAGAGGTGCTTTGACTTCACTTTCTCTGAGAAAGGAAATACAGGGTTCACCTGATAATTCTGTGTATTTACAACTCAGCAGGACATTTCAAGACCTATTAATCACTGGTGTCATATCTAGGATTACATTCAATAAACTCTCAGTAATAACCCTGCATGTTGAGGTTGTCACAGTGAGACCAGTAAAGTTTATACATAGTAGAAATATCTGAACCTCCTGGGGCTTTTACTGACTTTTGAACTGGCTGTAAGTTTTTATGAAAACGTTACACAGTATTTTGAATGTCCGGATGTTAACTCTGTGTGTAGTAATATTAGATCATGCATAATTACTATATAGAAATGATAGAAAGTATTTATGAGCTTGAGAAACTAAGTCAATGATAAGATGTATTTTGTTTTCTGAACAAAGAAGAATTAATAAATAGGCTACTGGTCTAATCTTTTAAAGAAAAGTTAACAAGAAGTTATCATTGACAAAAGAAAAATGAAAAGTTAAAGAACTTTTTTTAGGGTATGGTCTTGTGCCAGATTTATGAATTTTTCCCACATCCTTTAAATTATTATAGACCAAATGGAGTTTTTGGATTAAATTTCAAAATTTTCATGGTAGCTGCATGACCAATTTTATAAAGGAAATCTGATTAAAATTTCCGTTTAAGGAATCTTAGCACACCAACACATGGTATTTTTGGAACGATGGTGCAGCCCAGATTGTCTTTCATTGAAGAATACAACAGGGTACAGAAAGTCCTGCTTTCCACAGTTTATGTCACAACGCTCCTTAGAAACTCAGGCTCAGAGGCAAAATAAAACAGTGGATATGTTCTCTTCTGTCCCTTCATGTGCCATAGTAACCTCAAATATCACATATTTAAAAATAACAATCCTTCTGGAGAATAGTTACCTCTTTGGCTCTCTGAGACACTTGGAAATTATTTTCTGCTATATTTTATTTGAGGTTTAGCAAAAATTTGGTGTTGACTTATAAGCTTTTTTACCTATTATTCTAGGGATGAATAATGATATATTTACTATATTAACAGTGATATGTTATCAATGAGGCTTGAGCTTCAAGATAAAGGACACCAGCACTGTGCATTCTGAAGGATATCTCCAAACATCTACTCAAGGTACCCTGCAGTGCCAGGCCTGGTGGTGCATGCATGTAAGCTCAACACTCAGAAGCCAAGGCAGGATAGTTTGAAGCCAGCGTGCACTACACAATGAGTTCAAGACCAGACTGAACTACATAGCAAGACCCTGTCTCAAAAAACAAAAAGCAAAATACAAACAACAATGAAAAATGTGCTATGATAGAACTATGGTTAAACTATGGTATCTATTATGATCTTAGTATAATAGGACACAGGCACTGATGACCCTGGGAATACATGTAACCATTTGTGGGCTCATTTTCTGCACTCATGTCCCCACTTTCTAACATCTTGTCTCAGCTAACTAATAAAATATCTGATATAAGTTCTCAGCACAAAGCCTAATACACCATAACTAATTCATTACTATTAGTCAACATATTTCCCCAATCTCTAATTACTAGGTAATTGAGGAAATGTACTCTCATAGTTTGTGGAGTTCAATTTTAATTTTTCTGATTCTTGATGAATCAGATATGCCATTGCAATCAGAACGCACACACTGTAGAAAGTTCTTTCATATTCCCTAACTTAACTCACACTGTAACCCAAGCATATGGTTATTAGCCTGTCTTGGAGATTAGAAAAACACTACTTTCTAAATTGAAAAAACTTCTCAAAAATGGAACTTGAACTTGAGCACATGGGCTTTAAATTTTGCAGAGGTTTCATGACACTGCCTTTTTAGAAAAACAAAAGAACTTCTCTTTATAGTGATATATTCATGTTAAGCTATTAAAATCTTCTTGAACTAACACATGTTACATTGGTCTATAAATCTCATAAGGATGGAGAATGCATGGTTGCAAGACTGTTCTTAAAATAACCCTAAGATCTTTCATATAATTATAAAATTTGTTATAATCTAAGGTTAGAGAACTTGATCTGAAATGATGCTAGCTTTTTTCTTTGGTTCTCTATTATTTTGGTATTTTTAACAGAATGCTTGCCTAAAAGTAATAGTTTCATTGCTTATTTGCTAAAATACTGCAGTTTTAGAAAGCGAATGAACTGAACGAGGAGTGAAGACAGGCTGGGATGGAACTGACATATTGGGGGGAAATGAATGGGCAGGATTTGGGAGGAAGGTAAATTTGGAGATAAGAAGACACCTGGATCAGTTTCTGAAAACTTACATTTGAGAGATTTATTAATTTCAGTGCTGTACAGATTTTTGAGATAAATGGGCTGAATGTATACCAGGATGTAGTAAAAGCATTCAAGCATTCTAGAGATCATTTGGGGTCAAATAATGATTCCTGCTAACACAAAATTAGCCAGGATTATTTACTCCCAGGCAGGTCTCTATTACATACACACACCACCACCACCACCACCACCACCACCACCATTTAATAAACTAGCAAATATGGAGGTCCTCTCAACATTTTAACTCATGGTGTAAAAGAATCATGAAATATCAATATTCTAGAAAGCAAATAAGTGTTTGCTGTTCTTTTGAAGTCGTTATTGAATGGATATAATGAATGAATAAACCAAACTTCATTTAAACTAATATAGTAGTTTCAAATTCTTCTCATCATAAACTATATTTTAAACTAATTAGAAGAAAAATGGAAGATACATTTAATTTTTCTTCTTATTTGTCTATCTCAAATTTTAATAGTCAGTTGTCCCTCAGTAAAATGCACATAGCAAAAAAGGAAAATACAAGGTCTAGATTCAACAGCTGATGATAAATGAGAAGTAAAACATTCCTGGCCAATATTTAACCTAAAGGTAGTCTATATCATTCCACAGACAAAACATGCTCAACTGTTAAGTTCTTATCTACCTACTTTGCTGGATAATAGCTCGAGACACAAACATCTGATGCTTGAAAGGTGAGCAAGGGGCCAAATGAAGCTGCCCAAGCCAGGTCACTTGTATCTTTCTAAATCCAGCATAAGTGAAAAGTAACCTTGAGCTCTGGGACTGCATCTTCGCTGCGTGGCCCAGCACAGCTCTCACATCTTACCTGGTTGCAGGTATTGATGTCGATGCCCCCTTTCAAGTATTCCACAACTTTGTCCAGGTTGCCTGCTCTGGCAGCTCGGAGAAAGCTTGCATTGCTATCAGACTGTGAGAAAAAGAAAAGACCATGGGTAGATTACTGATCAAATAAAAACGTCAAATACAAAAGACAAGAACGTTTAACTGCATAGAAGAAAAGTTCCACTTGGAAAATTCCAAATATTGACTTTAAAACATTGAATATTAGTCACAGAATAAAGGTAGCAACCTCACAATACTCCTAGAGTTAAGGATAGTAAAGTCAATGGGATATGTGTTTCACTATATGAAAGGGTGTAAAAGAATCATCAAAGTTAAAATAATCATTACTACATTATTTCAACTCTTCAGCCACAAAGAAGAGTTTAGATGATGCAATAGCACTGTTACTCGTCTTGTTAGCATCCAGATTTTAGTGACTTTATACTGAGCCTCAGTCAAGTCTAAAAGGAGCAGGAAGACTAAAGGAAATAAAAGCTACTGGGTTTCTTCTTTGTTTACTGTCAGTTTGAAGGCGGAGGACCTATGGGAGAGTGCCAAGCATGGTCACTGAACGGCCATGTGACCTCACTGTCAGAGGGTGAAGACGTTTTGAAAAAAAAGGACAGTGCCGGTCGGCAAGGATGCTGGGGCTGAAGCAAATCTTCTTACAGCGGTGATTTTGCAAAAACACAGATAGATGTGAACCAGGTAACAGGACATCAGAATAAAACCTCTTGATGAAGACAATCACTGCCAAGAGACACTGGTGTGGGGGATTTCTGTTTGTCTGTTTGTTTGTTTTAAAACTTCTCATCTCCCATACTCTCCAAAGAAACACCTGATCATGGGAGCACAGCTGAAATTCCCTCATGCAAAGTCCTGAACACAGCTTTCCAGAGATTCAGCTAGAATCAGTCTGCCCCTCTGCTTGGTTAAAAAAATGTCTGACTTTTCAACCTTCACATAATAGGCATGAAAAATTGTTGTCAGTGTCCAAGATACTTGCAGAATAGTTGTAATTTTTATGGTGGCATAATATCTGACTAAAGAGGCAGCAGTAGCATGCAGAGGGCCATCACGAGATCAGGTTTGATGACTCCTACACATTTCTTCAGAGTACCGCGCTGGGTCCTTCCCCCAAGGGCAGCACCTGACAGGGACTCTGGGCATGCTCTGTCCCATCTGTGACAATTTAAGGCAAAGTACAGACAGGGAAATGGAAACATTTCCTTTGGGAGTTTCAGATATATGATTGAGTACACATGGTTAAAATGGCTTCCACAGGGGCAGACTGAACACCCCAGGACTCGATTTACTCCCCACTAAATCCAAGCACCATAATGGCTGATAGGTTTACAAGTCAGATAGATAATATATTAAGAGGTGAAAGATGACTGAAAGGCCTACACCCAGACTGCACGCTCTGTGTCTTCACTCATCCATCATGATATGACTAATTTGGAATTGTTCATTCCCTCCCCCTTCCTCCACAACACCTCACGCCTCATCCTTCCTGAAATCTGCACCCTGGCACGATGCCCCAGGAAGATCTGCAGTGCCACAGTGACTGCATGGTGAATCACTTTAACGGGTCTGCTCTGTGAAATTATTTTGTTGTTCAAAGCAAATGCTAAATTCCAGAAGAATTTTCCAAACTTGATACAGCATTTATAAGTCAATTGTCATAGAATGCATTGTTATGCTGACATCTTTTTCTTATAATACATTAAATATTTTAGGCCACAGACATAAAATACAAAAATGTTATTTCTTCATAAACAAAGAATGTTATTTCTTCATAAACAAAATAGATTGAGGCACCCTAAATTATATGTTAGGTTGTTCCTAGAAAGTACTTCCAATTTGTACATGAAGCAAATAATTACAGGTAATGTTTATTGAGTGTTTACTGTAGACAAAGAATAGAGATAGAGGACACACATGCATTACATCAGTAGTAACAATAATACCATACTGGAGGAACTATTGCAGTGCCCATTTAATAACTGAGGCAAGAGGCTTAGGAAGTTTCCTAGGCCACACATTTCTTTAGTGAGCAAATCAAGGTTTTAATTCATGCCTATCAGGCTCAGAGCTATAGTCTTTTCTACAATTCTCCCCAACTCTCCTGAAGCATCAAGGAAGATGTTACCATGGACACTAACTCAGGAGCTATTGGTCCATCATGCTTGGAAGAACCACCCAGGTCTACGTACTGGCTCTGGAAATCACAGCACTTGGCATGGCTCTCTTGGTTGGAGAGGGAATTCTTAGCAGCCATCTCCACCTTCACGTTAATTACTCATGTAGCTGCAACTAGACCATTAGCTGACTGACACAAACTACATAGAAACACACTCATTCAGGAACAAGGAGAGCACTGTTAAGGAACACCTAATATTAAGAAGTCAACTGACTGTCACTCTACAAACTCAGCAAAAGACAGAGGTCTTCCTCACTGCTATTTAAAACACCAGTACACAAGTAGATTCTTACGGAAAGCCCAACCCCACAGAGATAAAAGACACTATTGCGGAGGTCTAGAGGGCATGGGATGGTCTGCAGGGACTGCGGGCATCACTGAGGAGCAGGCACACCACTAGAATGTTTTCTGGTACAGGGGACTGAACCGGGGGCCTTTGCACTGAGCCATATCCCCACCCGACCCCATCCCTTTCTATTGAGACAGGCTCTTACCAAGTCACTAAGTTGCCCAGCCTGGGTTCGAACTTGTAATCCTCCTGTCTCAGCTTTCCAGAGTGCTGAGGCTTGCATAACCAAAAACTTTCTTTGAATCTTGTTTAGATTAGACTGGGCTTGCAGATTGCTTTTGCTGTTCAACAGTACCAAGATATTTTCATAAACAGTTTTCTCTTTCCTGAACCAAACTTTTAAAAAGAGGATACAAATCCAAGAGTTACAGCTAATCACTGGAGTTTTAGTAATGTTCCCAAGAGAAATATATTATCTCAGTCATCCTGCCAGGGAACTCTTAAGCAGTTGAGTCAAAGCAGACTTTGATATATGCTGGATTCTTCTAGAATCCTTAAGGGATTTTGTTTTCCCAAAGTGAGAAAATGTGTTAAATGGAAGTGATATTGTAAAATGCTTACGCAATGTAGATTTCATGGTCAGAATTAAAAAGAGGTTCTCAAATTGTTTACAGATAAAATTGATAATATTAAGGATCATATACCTATTCATTCCTGCATGGAAATCTATTTTCTTCTTTCCCTTGCACATAAACACATGAACAGGCTGCCTACAATGAGGTCAATCTCTGATTAAAGCCCTTGACAGAAGAGCTTTGGATAAACAGCAGTTAGTCTGGTTACCTTTAATCAATAAAGAGATGAAAGAGGGTTCAGACTCATGCAGAGCAATGCATCACTTTTACCATTGTTTCCCTCTGATTATGACTAATGCAAGTTTTCAAACCAAGTATGAGTGAGGTAAGAGTATGCTTTCAAAATAGACTGTTCACTCAACGAGATTTCATACACACTAGTGCGACAAAGAAACAAAGCAAAGGCAACACCTTTGGGAGAAAGTCTCAGACAAGCAAGATTCATCTCTACCTTTGCTCTGCTGTTTTGCAGCCAATGGTTCATTTGCCTGGAAAGTCTGACGCTGGACAAGACATTGAAAGCTGAGTCACACCTATTTCAATCCACAGCAGATGAATTTCATTAAAACTTGCCCCCTTTCCAACCCGAGTGTGGCATCTCAAGTGGAGGAAGAAACTTTCCTCTCCAAATTGTTTTGACACTGTTCTGGACCCTTTCATGCATACGTGAATGTTAGAAAAGCAGAACAACTTTCTTAGCACTCCACAGTGTGGATGTGAAAGGCCAAGAGAAATACACATCCAGGGAGCCACTCAATCTCCTGAAGGCTTCGGGGGCTCAGGCATGGGAATCTGCTCATGTGTTGTGACGTGCACGGACGCATTCATCTTTCTTATTAGGATCTTACCGAAACGTATTAAGACGTTCTTACACTTGGGTAACAACCTAATAACAAAACAAAAGCACCCTCCAGGTCATCTAGATGGCCACCCTGGAACCGAGGGCAATCAGGTCATTTGGCACACGCCCTCATATTTCTAACTCAGTGCCCGGCAAGTGACATTTGCATTCATGACACACACAGTGCTTTGCTGTGGCACAGAGGAAAAAGGATGATCAGCCAGTCTGGATACCACGCATGGCAGGATGGAATAAATACAGTGAGCCCAAGGAGCAGGACAACAAATAGTCAGTGGCAGTGCAGCAGGGCTGTGAGTCACCAACGTGGGACCGCCATGCGCGGGGTACACCTTGCACAACCACGGAGTCCTCAGTGAACCCTGGCTGGGTGCCAGCGCCGGCTAGACTGGGCGCCTGCCTCCCACACACTAATTCCATCTCTAGATCAGGGCTGGAGCAGGCTGACCACAGGCCTAAGATGTGTCCTCTCCATCCTAGAAGCCAACCCCTAAGCTTTCTAGAAAGGTTTCTACATGTTTAACAGAATAGTCATTCTTTATGTTATTTTCATGAAGTCAAAATCAGAAACATATTGAGTTAAATACAGAACTCTGAGGTCATGCCTTTTTTACTATTAAGCTCAGTATTTGTGGATTAGTTTTAGATTTTTTTTATGTGATCTATTAGATTGGTGACATTTATTCCAATGTTATTAGTAAAATTTAATTACTAATAAAAACTTTCTTTTTAATAGTAGTATAAGAATTTAAGAAGTTTTTATAGTTTTGTGTTTTAAATCTTTAAATCAACACTAATAAAAATAACACTAAATGCTTTTCATTTGTCTGTCTGTTTGCAATACCAGAGATTGAAACCCTTACACTGAGCTACGGTCCCAGCATTTTGTTATTTTTTTCATTCTGAGACAGGGTTTTGCTAATTTGTTAAACTTCCAAGGCTAGGCTGGAACTTGGGATCCTTTCCCGTGAGCCTCCGAAGGCTGGGACCCCAGGTGCATGGCCCACACGCTGCTCCGGGCTTTCTGCACCTTGGAGACCAGCCCAGCACTCAGGCCAATGGGGCACGGGCTAAAGCAAACATGGCTGGGAGTTTAGCTCAGTGGTTCAAGTGCTTGCCTGATAAGTTTGAGGTTGTGAGTTTGATCTCCGGTACTATAAATAAAATAAAAGTGCACATCGTGTCTCTGTGAGCTTCAGTCCAGATAAAGGAATTCTTCTCCCCTCTCAGATGCCTGATGGACCTGCTACCAGCACTTCTTGACTGCGTGAACTTTAAGTAAAAACCATGTTGCCTGTGGAATCTGAGAAAAATGCTTTTTTTCTTAGGAATCAGTTATTCCTTGGAAAGAAGCAGGCCCTTTACCTGCCTGCCCCACCATCTACATTTTTATTACCATACAAAATAAATAAAACATAGTAAAATAACTTGAGAAGAAAATCCAGAAAGATAAGGAATATTTTTACAGTTAGTGTTCTTTCCATAGGACTTGGAGTCTCTTCTTAGGAATGTTAGATAATTCCAAATCCATATCCGGTAAATCATGAGTTGTATGTTCACCAGTCTTTATATGTCTCAATTTTTTCATCAAAAAATAAATGCACTTTCCAGAACTGCTGGTTATTGAATGGTACTTACCCTGACTGCAAGCCCAGAAGACACTTACTGAGTTTGTGTGGGCCTCCTTGGAAGGGATGAACACAAGACCACAACAGGGACCCAAATCACAGACGCACGCGTAAGCTCTTCTTTGAACACAATGCAAAGGGACACAAAGGGGCAGAGCTGGGCCTGGGCTTTCTCCAGTGATGAGGACTCCACACTACCCTCTTCCCAAGATCTGAATGCGTGTGCTGAAATAATGCAACTTTTCATAGAGAGTACTGCCCTGCCTAATTAACTCCACTCTTTCAGTAGCTTAAAAGGCTACTATTATTTTGTTAAAACCATAAATTTCAGAGTGATCAAGAAATGTTCAGGAGATTTAGTGGATTTTTTAAAGAACAAATTCCACAAACTGCCTTCCTTCAGTGATGAGCAACAGAGTATTTCACATCATAAAATTCACTGGACCATTTCTGTTCAGCTGTTATGAATAAAAATCCTATCAGCCAAAAATGTATGCACTCCAGCACAGGCACACAGATCCATCTGTATTTCTAGTGTCCTTCAACAGGTCTGTGGATTTCAGTCAATGCAAATTACTGACAGGTACCCTAAGATTCACAGAGAACTGATGAAAATTCCCCCAAAATGTTCATAATGTGTGACATGTGTGTTAAGAAAATGAACCCTATCTTTAAAAAAAGGTTTATGGCACATGCCTGTAATCCTAGCACTTAGGAGGCTGAGACAGGAAGATCGCCACGAGTTCAAGGCCAGCCAGGGCTGCACAGTGAGTTCAGAGTGAGCCTGAACTGCACAGCAAGACCTGTCTCAAAAAAAAAAAAAAAAAAAAAAGGGAAAAGCAAGAGAGAGAGCAAGTGAGTGAGCTAGGGATTTAGCTCAGCCGTTTAAGCACTTGCTTGGAAAGCATAAGGTCATTAGTTGTATACCTGGTACAAAAAAAAAAAAGGAGAGAAAGAAAGAGAGGATAGAATAAATTTAGGTGTTTATATTTTTACTTCAAAAATGCTAGCTAAGATAGTTATGAAGACAGAAAATTGAGTAGTGGAATCAGAACAACACCTAAATTTATCTAAATAGATTGTGCCTGAATAGTTTAAATGAATACCCTTTTGTTACATGAGATCAGTTGAAATTCCATTTTTATATGAAGACCAGTTTTTCCTTTAACTTAGTGTCACATGTTTGCATGCTCTCTAGCACACTAGATAAGGGACTTCACCCACCCCAAGACACCAGCTGTGACATAATCATCTACTGCACACCAATTCCATCCCTTCTGAAACATTAGGATTATTTTCCAATGTTATGTCTAAGTTCACTTGTAAGTCTCTTCTGTACTTCTTATATTTTAAAAGAGAGCAACACAGGGCTATTACACATCAGTGGGAAGAGGAACAAATTAAGCATATCTACATGCAAATATGTGGAACAGTCTCACCAATACAAAAGAAGTCAGGCAGAAAAAAAGGACTTTTTTTCAGCAAAAATGTCTTTTTAGTTTTTTATTTTGAGACAAAGTTGCCCAGTGGCCCATGCTGGGCTCTGACTTAAAATCTTCCTGCCTTGGCCTCCCAGAGTATTGAGCTTACAGGCACATACTACCGCACCCAGCTACATCATTATTCCTTTTGCTAAAGCTGGAAAAATAGCAAAACTAATCTATACAGCTAGAAGTCACAATATTAATTTCTATAAAGAGATGGAAAGGACTTCCAGTTGCTACTCTTCCTTTCTAGCTGTGAACACATTCAACAGCTGTGCACTGTGACATCAAGATGAAGATCACAAGGAACATGGAGATGGAAAGTCACAACCTGCCCATTTTGCTGAATGTACCAGTATGTAAATGAAAAAGTTCTTTAAAAACCTAGTGACTTTGAAAAGTAAGTAAGATACCCCTAATTTATACAGTAACAAAATCACCAATGAATAAGCTGATTTAAAAAATCAATATTTAAATCCAATACCTTTTTCTCACACTGGAAGAAACTTTGTAATGTGCCATACATATAGTGTGCAAGACTTTTAATGAAAAGTGTATTTGCATGTAGTGAAGGTACCACGCAGTTTAAGAATCAGTATAAGTTACTAAGTACACAACTTGATTCTTTATTCAAAAGAATGTTTACTAAGTCAAATTCTAGGGCATTTTTAAGTAGTTTCTCTGACACCCACTGAGGATTCATAATTATAAAAAATATACAATTCAGGGCCAGGGTTATAGCTCAGAGGCACGGCACCTGCCTGGTAAGCATGTGGTTGTGAGTTTGATTCCTGGTACCAAAAAACCCCACAATAATAAATAAATAAAATAAACACAATTCTATTTCATTGTACATGAATTGTATTCTTTGCTTAGCACTAGTAAAGGTTATTTCACACACATATTATACAAACAGAACTTTCCTGATCTTCAAAACAGTTACTACAGATTCAAAAAGACCAGATCTGGCTCCAAGATTGACGTTATCAAATCTTCTGTAATACATATAAACAGAGTTGTCAGAGACAATTACATACATTAACAATTTTCTGGACACTTAGTCCTTTGTAAATTGAATAAAAATATGAATAATACAACGTCCTTCCTTCGTGAATTAGAATTACCGCCACAAGAACACACACAAAAGGGAAAAAACTCATACACCAGAAAAAACAGTTCTGACCTACATCTGATAATTTTAAACTTCATATACCCTCCATGATTTTAAAATTTTAGGAAGTGTTTATATAACCAAACATACAAGCATATTTTAAATAATTATCAAACAGAAGGAATATGAACTCTCCAGCTGACCTTCACAGAACAGCAGAATTTTGACTTGACACATGAATTTGTTTCACTGACATTAGTTTAGTTTCACAAAGCATATCTACAATCAGGCTTTCTACTAAAATGTGTGTTACAGGAGATATACCAGAGCTTTTGCAAAATGGGTACTTTTATAAAGATAAATGGATATGTTCATAGGTGCTTATAATTCTGCTTCCTACTGAACTTTGTAGTGAGTTTAAAATTTAAGCAACTTCTCATAAAGTAGATCAGCAGATTTTTTTTTTGTTCTAGGAATTACAACACTAAAATACCTTCAAAACTCAAAGTTCCATCACCAACTCCATGTCAATATTTTCCAAATTTAAATGGGAAAATATGGGTGGAAATATGTGTTGTTCATTTCACAATTTCCAAATTCCTAAAATCAGAGAAACAAGTGGAACAGTTTTCTGTAGCTATAGGTCAGACACCTGAGTAAATAAAAATTTGAAGTTCATCTTTAAACTTAAAGAACTTAGCAATTAACACTTCCGACTTTTTCAAGAAATATGATTTCTTGGAAAGTCTCCATTACATGACTATTAGGAAACTATCTTAATAATTGCTTTATTATTAAGAGCTAATGCTCCTTCCCAGAGAGCATGTAATTCCAGAGAATGACATCTTATTTAGGAGAATATTATTTCTCCACCTTTACTACTGGTTTCTAGTGGTACAATGGTATAGCATCCTGGTTAAGCTTCATATGGGGTTCCTAATGGTACTGCTTGAACCGATACATCTTTAAAATTCTATTTCTGTTTATGCTAGAAGTACTGACTATGTAATGGCAAGTAAAACAGTATACAAGCCCTATGCTATTACAGTTTGTATAATATTCCCTAATATTTTCAGTAGCCAGAGTAACATGGAAATCTGCAATTCATATAACAACCATAAAAATAATGAAACTCACAGCTCCACAATGGAAGTTTAATAATATACATCACATCTATGTTCAAGTGAATTCTAAACTGTTCTCAATTATAAGAAAAAGATTATTTTAAATTTAATGTGTCCCGATTCTAATCTCACTTCTAATTTCCAACTAACCAGACATCTCTGAAGACTGTTCTACCCACATCTTAACTCTGCATACCCCAAATGAAATACAGGTCAAAACATGGAGCAGCAAATCAGCTGCCATACAACGCACACTAACTTCCAAAGGAAGCTCCTTCTAGATCATTACTGATCATAAAAACAGCTGCTTTGGGAAATTAACAATAACAAGCTATAACATCATTTGGGTCATGAGGAAAAGGAAAAAGAGCTTTTGAAGTCATTGGGTAAAAGTTACTCATTTTGTTATTCCTTTAAAATCATTATAAAATTATTTTCATTCCTGGGCTAATATTCTACAAGACATTTGAGGAAAATGATACACTAAAGTTCACCCCTTTGCACAACTTAAGGGTTGGGATGAAATTACCTGAATTCAGGAATTCAGTCTACCTTTAAGGCTTTTAGAACTATCAGGGGAGGAAAAACTAAACCCAGTCAAGTGCACGCATCTTTCATCATTTCTCTTCCTCCAGGGCATCCTATAGCGTTAGTTTACTATTGCCCCCTTGAGGCGGAAGCAGTGCTTCTGCTCCCATGGCCTGACTGTCCTTGGAGCTCAGAGACCATCTGCTCAGAAACACAGGGCACTGCATGACACAGCTTCATGACACAGCACAGAGGAGGTGGTGCCGGATCCTGCAGGCTGCATACACTGAAAGGGAGCTCGCTTCTCTACACTGAGTTACTCAGGATTGAACCATGAAAGCTTCCCTGTGGCTTATCCTATAATAAGACCATCCTTAAAACAAACAAACAATTTCTATTATGATACATTCCTTACGCTGCTGATTTTATGTGACCCCTTTGAGATGCATGTAGAAATACAGACCTTTTGTTTATAACAGTCTAGTTTATACCTGTAATTGCCAGTCAGATTGATTTTTCTAGGGGTTCTAGGGGTACCATTTCACTATGGCTTAATAACAACACATATATTTTTGAATTCATTTATCCTGCTTTTTAAAAAAGCTAAGCAAATTTTTATTTCTTCTCTTGAATATGTACATTCTGCAGTATCTATAACTACTCCACAATAACAAATGAATTAAAATTCATTATTTTCTAAAATCATTTGTTGTCTTAAAGCAATATTCTAATTTCCTGGTGATAATCATTGTAAGAACTCTATTTATGGCCCGCTTAGGGTTTCTACTTTTTTGAAAAAGGGTTTCCTACTTATTGGGTGCCAGGAACTTCAGCATAATTATGTGTATCAGAAATCATTAGTGTGTCTCTAAAATCTTTCATTAAACTGTTAACTTCATTGTCACTGGAAAGTGCCATGAGCCCATCTTTCAGTGTGCAAATCATCTTTGGAATGCATTTACTCTATGCTCTGAAGTATGTGGGTATCAAAGGGCTATGCACAATTCTCAGATACCTTGCACATTTGTGACAATCTATATAGACACGTAACAAACTTTAGAATGCAGATCCCAATTCCAGTAAGTACACATTGTGCTAAAATTATTCATATATGAAACTATTTTGCATCTACTTCCTAGGCCTCTTTCATACCAGCCAAGTGATACACAGCAGGGTCAACCAATATAATGCTAGTTTAAAACAAAAAAGAATATGTATTATGTGGACTATACAAGAAGAAAATTACTTCACAATTTGGCACTCTGAGTTAACTTTGTTAAATTCCTGGATCAGGAATTATATCTATATAATACATACATTTTGAAAAGATCATAACTTTCAATTTGGCACAAGAGGAAATAAGTTAGTAAAAACAAGTTATTTTGATAACAAACAGTTCAAATATTTTAACTAGTCCTTAATATAAGTTGCTTTTTAGAGTCAGGCAATTGTTTTTGAAGCACCTTATCAAATGTGTTAGATGCTAGGGAGTGAGTGTAGAAAAAAATAAGATGATCTACATTTTATTCCTTCTACATTTTATTTTACTTTTACTTTTACCTATAGAACAGACATAGCAGTATAGTGTTTGCTAAAGATCTGATCATGGTAGGGACCAGCAGATACAATGTCCCATGAACATGAAAGAGCATAACTGAAAAACTCTAAATAATTTAGGATGTGAGTTATATAGATCATCTTGCAAACAGGAAAGAAAGAAAATTCTAAAAATCAAATAGGACCCAGACTATAAATGTTCTGCATACTATAATAAGGTTGC
Source organism: Dolichotis patagonum (assembly GCA_004027295.1). NCBI lineage: Eukaryota > Metazoa > Chordata > Mammalia > Rodentia > Caviidae > Dolichotis > Dolichotis patagonum. Next base: position 18,038 of record PVJX010017843.1, read on the forward strand.
TACCCTATAGATGAAGGGATTGGAAAAGACAAGTATGTTATTTTAAAATCATCATTCTAGTAAAATTTGGAGTTGGAGGGGGAAATGGAGTTTGTAAGTCACTTTGAAACCACTTCAGTAGTCTTAAGCAGTCAGAAGGAGTAACATGCAAAACAAAGAAAAAGTGTGTCATAAAACATAGGAAAAAGGCTATAAAACTGAGAAATCTGTAAACTTACAATGTGTGACAGGTTTAATCAAGATCAGAAACTTGTGAGGAACAGAATATACTAGCATTGGGGAGTAAAACACAATAGTTTGGTTTGAGAAGTTAAGAGGGCTATCACTGAAGAGTATGGAGTTAAGTATGTAAGACTCATGGATTAACGCTACAGATGATCACAGATGACATCCGGAAGTGACCCAGATTTTGTTTAATTTTGTTTGTTAGACACTGGATTTTGCTTTGGTTCTTACCATTTCTTTGTCCATAAAAAGCCTATCAGTAAGGAGGACCTTCTGTAATGCCTCTGGAAGGAAATGCTGTCAGTCTAGCAACAGTTCTCATGAACTGCAGGAACTGCTGATAAAATGAAAATTGCTCTGAGTGTGGGTGCTTCTGTGTGTGTGCCTAGATAAGTGTGTGAGTGCATGCGTATGTGAGTGCATGGGTATGCATGCTAGTGCATGTGTATGTGTGTGTGCGTGTGTGTTCATGTGCCAATGAACAGGCACTCAGAACACTGATAAAGTGCAGCTGTCATTTCCCAGTAAGATCAGAGTACCGCTGAAATGTTCCTTTATTCTCATGGATGTGACCTGCTGCACTGTCTATATTTACTCTGTGCTATGAATCCAAGGGTCCCTAACAGTTACAGTAATTTAGTGTAGCTCTGTGCAAGGTATAGGGCTTGTGTAATTTTACACTGAAATGTAAAAGGTAGGGTAGAAATCTGGCTTAAGAAAAGAATGTGTTTAATTATAGTACACAACACATGGCAATGGAAAAAAGATTAGCAAACCAAGTACATGTCATTTGCACTGCATCTTCTCCCTGCTCCCTCCACACAAAACTACAAAACCCTGCAGTGATTACTAAATTTCAAGGAACATCTGAACTTCTGAGGCAGCTTTTAAGGCAAATGCTTGATTTGTTGGGATAAGAAAGTAGGGAGATAGACTTCAGGGCACCCCTCCCCTCGAACTACCATCTAGTTAGACCAAGTTCCTGTTCTCTGGGTCCATCAATGTCATGCACATTCCACCATTTATAAATACTTGTAAAGTTCTGGTCATAAGCATGATGTACTGGCCACCATGCATGGTTCCAGGAGACCCCAGCCCATCTGCATGTGTGTCCATTCCCCACCTGGCCTGGCTGCAAGGGCACAAACAGCCCACTCGTGATGTGCTGGTCAGCTTGCTGGTTCCGCTGCCAGGCACAGCAAAGCACAGGGCATTATCATATAAATCACCCAAGGAGGACCACGCGGTAACTTTTAGTACAAAATACAGAATCACATTTCAGTAGTTACAATAAGCTGAACTAATCTTCCAAATAAAAGAAACCACAGATATGTGTAAGTTATTTTAAGATATAGAAGGAGGCTTCTTTAAGACTTACTATGTATGTTATAAAATACACCTTGTTTCAGTCATAGTGATCTCATAAATTGAATTATATTTCTACATTTATATACATACCAATGTGTGATATGACTGTGTATGTTGTGAAAGAAAGAGACTATATATCCCACTTTCAGAACAAAATTTTAACCTCCTTCAAAGTAGAAATAATGTCTCATAATCCTCAGAATTGTCAAAGCCTAATTCAGTGCCTAAAATATATCATTCAGTCAAGACAACTAAGATGATAACCAAACCTTGGGAAGACGCTTATCATCTACTTTACTCTAAAGTAGCTATCATACTACTTTACTCTAGGTAAATCTGACAACTAGTAATATAATTACAAGTGATAACAGCTTTAACTGCTCAAAAATTAAACTTAGAAAATTCCTAAAGCAAGAGTTTGATTACTTTTATACATAGAAAAAAGATAATATAATTTTTTGCAAGACTGTAGATCAGAAGCCAGAATACCACATTCATGAACCAAATTTAACTTATTTGAGATATCAAAATTTGTCTCTGATACTGAACCTAGAGATGCCTCATTACTGTTCCTTAACTAAGAACAACATGTCAAGTTCTTTTGTCCCAGTAGTAATTAAAGGGCAACATTTACATGTGATGTTGAGAATTCCACAGATCATGCTGGGGGGAAGCAATCTGAGGCAAGGAAACCCAGCAGATAATGTGTGGCACAGTGGGACACAGGTACACACTACGTCCCGTGTCATCTCAGCAGCTGTGTCTTCTGCCACTGCAGAGCTCCTATCTTTATTTGGCTTATTTTCCTCACCTATGAAAATCACAGGGTTGTTAGTAATTGAGTTTCTCTACTGATCATATACTTCCATAGATACAACTATTAATTTAGCACTAATTTTGTAAAGTGGTCACTACAAAGATTTAGCCTGACCAAAGCCTTCTTTGGTGGTTATTTCAAGAAAGAGCATGAACTATGACATTTTGATTAGGTTTATTGTATTTTCCCCACTATAGATTGTTTTAATATAAACTTGCCAAAACACATATTGAGCAAATATGTGTATTCACTGTCCTTACATGACTCATTCGCTGACGTAACTTTAGTGATTCCATATTAAAAGTGTTACATATTTTCTTACAGCGTGTGGACTGGTGTTCGAATTCTGCACACCATCTAGACTTGCTATCTCTTTGAAGTCGTCTGCTCATCAGACTCCAGACGCAGTTTGCCTTTGTGTGAGTACATCGTGCTCTTTAGCCAGACTCTGGGCACCTTGTGGGAAAGGATACCTTTTACTCCCTGTATTTCTTTCTCCTTCCTTCTACTTTGATGTGAAATACTCTATGCCAAATACCTTCATGAGCTAAGCCTCTTAAATGAGGAAACAGTCTCAGTGAGGTGAAGTCACTTGTCCATGCCTTCTGTTGGTGATAAACAGCAGAGCAGAGGCTGCTATCCAGTTAGCCTGAGTGGAGAGACCACCATTCATCATCCCCTCCCCAATCGCCCCAAAAACTCGAAAAACTACTTCACTGCTGACTAACTTGGCAGTGTGCCTGCTGCTTCCAGGCCCCAGAGTTAAAAGTCCTCAGCTCCACACCTGGTTCAAGCTTCATGTTCCGCTCACCCTGTGTACAGAACTCTCTTTCCTGTGCCAGGGGCAGGGACAGAAGTCTGAGCTCTGTGCCTCTGATACCAAAGCAGTGCAGGGACTTCTTGTCTGTAATGTTATTATCACAAGAGTTGGGACTTTGAAAGACACAGTTATATAATTTCAAACTACTACTCCATGTAGTATACAACAGTGAAACAATCCCAATTAACATGCAAAGAAAAGATATTTGCAAGCTTCACAGCAATGGCAGGCTTCAAAGACAACACTTGTCCCTCTGTTTCTACAACAGCACACAGACACTTCCTCGTGCATGCCGGCAGATTTCCCCAAGTGGGGGTAAACCTGGACTGCTGCCACAGCGTGGCCCCAGCCTCGCTCAGCTGTTCCTAGTTAATCACCACACCTGCTGTCTAAATGTTGAGTACACCATTGAGAAATAAGAATAGTAAATCTGCTTTTCTCTGTAAAAATTAACTGGTAAAAATGTACCTAGAATTCTTCCAAATTGATTAAAATATTTAAATAAACATGACATATTAAATGAGATCATTTGTTATGAAACTAAAAAATATAGAAACATACTACCTAATACTTGTCTAAAACTGCATAAATTTCTATGTCCACTCACTTCTTTTTTGATCATACAAGCTCCCTTCTATTATAAAGGATAGAAGGGTCATTATAAATATGTATGTGTGGCAATCCATGACTTGAAATTATACTATAATCTACTGTGATAAAACCAGAATGGTATTGGCAAAAAAAAAAAAAGATTCAAAGGCCAATGAAACACATTAGAAGATGCAGAAACAACTCCAAATACACTCAGCCACCATTTCTTCAATGAAGGTACCAAGCATGCTCACTGGAAAAAAGACAGCCTCTTTAATAAATGTTGGAAAAACTGACTTTCCACATGCTGGACTAAAACCAGATCCATGTTTCTCACCCTATACTAAATTAACATCAAAGCAGATCAAAGATCTAATTATTAAAACAGAAACACTAAATCTGCTGGAAGAGAGAATACGTAGAACTCTTGAAGACATAGGCACAAGCAAAGATTTTTATGAACACACTCAATCACATGGGAAATACTATAAAGAATCAGCAAATGGGATCTCATCTAAAAAAAATTTTGCACAGCAAAAGAAATCACCAACAGAGTGAAGAGAAAACCCACGGTGTGGGAAAAATATTTTTCAGCTGTTCCTTACACCAAAGACTAACATCTAGAATATATATAAAGAACTAAAAAAAAAAAAAAAAAAAAAAAAAAAAAAAAAAAAAAAAAAAAAAAAAAAAAAAAAAAAAAAATCAGACACCCATCAAATTTAAAGAACCAATCCAAAAATGGGCATCTGAGATAAAAACACACTTCTCAGATGAAGAAGTACAAAAACAGCAAATATATGAAAAAATGTTCAACCTCACTGGTCATTCAAGAGATGCAAATTAAAACAACACTGACATTACATCTCACCCTCGAGAGAATGGCTATCATCAAGAAAGCAACCAATAACAAATACTGGTAGGGCTGTGGGGAAAAAGGAATCCTTCTCCACTGCTGATGGGAGTGTAGACTGGTGCAACCACTATGGAAATCAGTGTGGAGATCCCTCAAAAAACTAAAGGTTCTATTTGACCCAGCTATTCCACTTTTCAGTATCTTCCTGAAAGAATTAAGAGTCATACCACAGCGATATATGCACACCCATGTTTATAGCAGCACAGCTTGTAACAGCTAAATCTGGAAACAGCCCAAATGCCCATCAACCAATGAATGGATAAAGAAGGTGTGGCTTTTCATATATACATATATATATATATATTTTATATATATATATAAAATTACTCTCCATACAAAAGGATAAACAAGGCATTTCTACATCAATAGATGAACCTTGAAACCATACTCTTAAGTGAAATAAATTGGAAACATGTAAATATCACATTGTTTCTCTGGTGTGAAAAACTGAAAGTATAAATAAGGACCAAAATGTATGACAGATATTGTGAAATAATAATGTTCAAATAATAATAATAATAATGTTCAAATGCCAAGAGGAACTAGGAAGGAGGGAGGGAGAAGGGGCAAAGGAAGGGAAAAGAAAAAACAAGAAAAGAAGGATAAAATGGAAACAAAGATTTTGTAAATAAGGAGAAGAAAAGAGGTTGAAGGGAGGGGAAGGCAATGGAAAAAAAGAATTCAAGATGTATCGTGCACAGGTACAGATTCCTTATGATGAATGTGATCATTATGGATATCTAAAATGTATCAACAAATGTATTTTAAAAAATAAAATAAAATACTAACAATAAATATGTGTCTGGTATATGGATATATATGGGTGCCTGCATATATATGTATACAAATACACTCACACACACATTCATAGTCTCACAAGTAGAACATTTGAAAAATGAACTAAATTTATAGCTGGTAACTCCATTACCCAAATTCAACAATGCATATTTTCATGTTTTCCTCTAAATCTTCTGCATACACACTATTGTATAGACAATGCTTTTACAAAGTCAGGATAATAAATATTGTCTCTTACTTTTAAAAAAAATAACATTATAAAACAACCATTGCCTTTACCATTGAAATTTTTTGAAAGGCATTCAAAATGCCATGTGGTTTATGTATACATTATTATTGTTTTTGGTTCGCCCCAAACATTTTCATTATTTTAAACAATGCTATGGCTTTGCCTCTATCTTCATGATGTTCACTGTCTAAATCCCTACAGGCAGAGTACGTTTCCCTGGACACTGTACCTTCCTAACTGGTCCTTGATCTCACTGTAGAAGGCCCTGTTTCAACTTTGCTCACTTGGTTAGTGTATCTTCGTGGCTTTGATTTGCCTCCTTCAGTTGAGTTTCAAAACTTAGTCATATGTTTACTGTTCACTACATTTCTCTCCTTCTTTGACTTGTCTGTTTACATTTTTCTTGACTTTTAAGAGTTTCAAATATGTTTAGTTTTAAAACCCTTGTGTAAACAGGGTAGTATTTTGTCATATTTTTTGCACATTTTCCAAGTGTATTCTATAAAGAAAAAGTTTAAATTTCTACTTTTAGATTTTTATTCTCATAACACTACTGCCAGGAATACATGAAATTTATATTCTGCAGTCAAATGCTCTACCACTGAGCTATACTCCCTATATTCGGAAAATATTGTACAGAGCACATTATAGAAACTAGCAGGCAGCAGGGGCTCAGCATGATGGTTATTATTAAAATGAGTAATTTCATATAACGCATTCCTCCTTTTCATTTATTTGTCCATTCGCTTACTTGTGATTCCCATTTTCCACCTCTAAGTCAGCTGGCAATTTGAAGTAAAACAGTGGCCACTCAGTGCTAGACCAAGAGGTCCAGCCCAGGGTGGGCTTGCAAGCAGCCCCGCATCAATAAGGGGCCAACGATGCCTGCAACGGGCCCTGGCGTGACCGTGCAGTCACATTTCACACAACAGAGGCAGCTGGCATGTCCACCTGGATCACTGCCTACTTCACTGAAGAATTAACTATTGGGCATGCTGTACTGGACTCCAATTCCTAAAAAGTAATACATCACTCTGAACAGGCCTGCTGTTCAAGCTGGCTCATGAATGGAGTGAAATTCTAATTTTTTTTTAAATCTGGGGACATGTTTTCATAACTACGTCCGATAGTACCTCAGATTTGACAGAAGTTGATATGGTCAAGCAATGAAAAAACGAACTCTCTATAAAGTATACAGTTATTATTAGGTTTTCAATGTGGAATTTAAGTTTATTCTAAGTGTTGTGTTTAAAACTCCACCGTGATAGAGCACTGACAGTTTGTGACTCACAGCGATGGTAAGAACTGCAGGACAGCCTATGGCTGAGGAACACCCCTGCTCCCACATCTCAAGATGTGGTTTCTTTCACCACCACTAAAGCAAGTGTTGCCAATGAGTAGAACCTTAATAAAATGTGAGGAATTGCTTTTTACTCCTGTGCCCTCATATGCTGAGTTACACATTCATCCCTGTTCCTTCAGTAATGTCAGCCTCCACAGAATAAAGACATCGTGCTTCATCAGGCTAAATAAATACTCTCATCTCCCACCCTAAGATTCTACTTCAGGAAGTCTGCGGCGGGGTCCTGATATTCACATCATCTAACACATCCCTGGTGATTCTTCCAATGCGGTGATTCATAGAACATTCTTGGGGGGATGCCAACACCAAAGATTAACTGGACCCTTCATCCTATGTATGTATTATCCCACCTCAAATACATTGGCAATCACATAGTTCATCAAAGTGTATGATGTAATAATGCAAAAGAATTTGACTATCATCAACCATTTTTAAAAGAATAATTATGTATTATAGATGTGTTGGCAAATTTGTGGACCATACATCTTCTAAACAGAAAATCACTGAGTATCTTTCATTCCTAGAAAAATCCATACACAACAATTGGAATTCTAAAAAAATTTTCACAAAATTTGCTATGTACTGCTACCTTGCTAGATGTCTCTGTCCTCCAGAAAGGCAAGAATCCAGAAAGATTAAAATAACAAATTTAGACTTAAAATAAACTACATGTCAGCAATATGAATAACTTATCAAAAACAATTTCAACATATAACATCTGTTATTGAACACCTGATTCTCACACAGCTCTTAGACACACTTGACTAGCTCAACTGATTACACTTAAGATAATGATTGCAAGATTTTTACCTTTTTAAAACTGTTATGGTTTGAAACTAAAATGTCCCCCAAGGCCACCCAATGGGCTATTGTGAAATGATTAGATCACAAGGGCTTTTGAATTCATCAGTGGAATCAATTCACTGATGAGATCCTAATTTGATGGCATTCCTGGGAGGTAATAGAGAGGGGAGATGGTGCTTAATTAAAGGCAATGGGTCGTGAGGCTGGGACCTGAGGGACTATATCTGGTCCCTGACTCTTTCCTTTTTGGCTCTTCTTCTTACTCTCTGCTTTGTCATCAAGAGCTGACCAGCTGTCCTCTGGCACCCTCTGAGCCATGATGTGCCTGTCTCACCACAGGTTTAAAAGTAATAGAGCCAGCCAGCCATGGACTGAACCCCCTGAAACCATGAACCAAAATAAACCTTAAAGTTGTTTTTCTTAGGTACTTTTGTCATAATAAAACATAAAAAGCCGACTAACAAGCAAATATTAAAGAAGTATATTGGAACCTTTTACTATAGTCACATAAGGCGAAACATAATATTAATATAAACCTTGAAAAATCAAACAACTAGAATATATTGACAATGAAACATGATATAATATGGTCAGAATTTCAAAGACAAACTCATAAATGAAAATGAAAGAATCAGAAAACAAATAGATATTTCCTGTGGCACAATAAATTAAAGACACATTAAATCCAAAACAGCAACTGAAAGTGAGTAAGTAACAGCAGATGTCTGTGTGGGAAGGAAGAAAAATATGGGTAAAGAGAGAGAGCTCTCTCTACAGTGAATACTCAGCTGCATCGCCATCCAAGTGACCTTGAAGAAGACACTCTGTGTACACAGGGACCAATCTCATCCAATGTAGCAGAAGTATTATTTTAAAATCATTACGCGGGTCACATAAATATGGTTTGTAAGAAAAATATAATAGGAATATTTCATTTATCAATTGTTTATAATTATCCTTAATGTAATCTTTCACAAAATTTTTTAAATGCAACTATTGTACTCTTCAACAATTTGATACACAGTGAATTACAACTCAAAAAATCTATTATTGTCTATATTAAACATGATCTATATCATGAATATTTTCTAACATCTGTGTGTGCAATTGCACTAAGAGCCCATCCCTTTCTGAGCAGAAGACTATAACAAACACTTCTCAGTTGTGAAGTTCTTTAAATGACTTTACAGATTGTTTCTGTACCTCCAACATCTTTTCACTTTTTACACCTCTATTACATCTGGTGACACATCTGGAGACATCCACAGCTACAAAATGGCCATGATTATATTTGCTTCCGTGAGTTTCCCTAGGCATAAATTAATTCATTCTTTTGATAAACATTTACCAAGTACCTATTAGGTGTGAGACATGTCATAAAAACGGATCCTATAATATGAAAAACTACAATCTAATTGAATCTCCTGACCCAGTCTTTGATCAGTAGTCTTTCACTAGGATAGAGTCCTAGTTCTAAATCATGGATTATGAAGTTTTTGATAATTTAATTCCATGCTTTTCACCCAAATTTCATGGGTTAAAGACTCATGCAACAGAACCTTGGTATTACAGCCATGGGAGTTCACAGAATGCCCCTTGGTCATTCCAAGGTCACTACTGGTTCCACCCCTCACAGTGATCTGCCCACAGTGCACCAACACTTGACCTAATTCTTTTATACTAAGTTGTCATGCTCACTTGCTCCACAACACCTTGTGCTTTGTCACATAACTGCAACATGACATTAGTGTTCCTGGTTGGTCCATCTTTAGAGTACACTCCTGTCAACCAAGGTTGTAAGTCTTACTCCTCTTTGTTAGGCCCAGTTCCTGGCTTGTTTTTACTGAGTGTATGAGTGTGCTTTTTTCTAAATGCGAACTCAGGTTGTGGTCTGTTTCCCAGACCTACTTCAAGTTCTACCTCCACAGTTAGTGGCTAGGATATTGAAAACATTTAACATCTAGCTCAGCTCTGGCACCATCAATTCTAATGAGTGCTGGCTGTAGCACTGGGGGATGAGGTTGGTGCTGGAAGTCTGTGCATTATATTACTGTTTTCTTATCTGAGGGATAAGGGCTGGCAGGAGGAGCCTGGGGAGAGGGTCTGGATGGCATCAGTAGAAGGCACAGTTTGATGAACTCACTGCAGGAACTATCTTCTCAATTAACCTGCATGGGAATACTGCAAACTGCAAGCGGTACAGTTCTTCTTCATGTATCGGCTGAACACCTCTGTCCAAGAGTCATTTCCAGAACACTGACGCCTACACTGGTCGTCCCTGTCTTGAGCATTCTACAGGGACTCATTTCATCCCTACTGTTGACGCTTGGTTCCACTATGGTGCATTGAAAACCCACAGATAAGTCTTTCTTCTAAAACTAGGTTGTAAGCTCCTAGGAAACAGAAAGCTTATCTCAACTTCTTTCCATTTTTACCTTTAAATAAATCATGCAGATGTTATATAACCATGTTTTGTATCATTTCACAGTCTTTGAAATGCTTTAGAAAATGATTTACATTCCAGTCTTAGTTTTTACTAGAGTTTAATATCAAAAGTAACTATATGGGGACATTTTCTCTTATACAACTGCTTCCCAAGATAATGTTTATTATGTCATTTAAAGACTTATTTCTATACATTAGCATTCAAAACAGAAGTAAAGTCTAACTCTTGACATGCTGGTATGCTTGGTAGAGAGGGAATCTTTCACACACATATGTACTTCTCCATTTTTGCAGATAGTACTATGTATTTTCTTGTTTTCACCCAGTTGTATAAGCCAAAACCTTCATTTTTTTTCTTTCATAACCCCTGAAATTTCCTTCAATAGAATTAAAGTAGATTCTGAATCTGATCATTTCATACTTTGTTAACACCAATCCAAGCCTCCATCATTATTCACTTCAGAAATTTCTACAACTAGTTAATTGGTCTGTCTTCCTTTTTCGCTCCAGTCATAATCCATCCTCCACCAAGAAGACAAGGGAAAACAGAAAGTGAGAGTGAAAGAGAAAGACTTTTTTCAGAGTCTGGGCAGGGACCCTAGAAAGCAAAGTAAGTTCACTGTACTTTGAGTTCTTTCATAAGATAAATGGCATTTAGAAAATAAATCCAATCTTCTACAACGTTGGTGTATGGCTTCCAGTCATACGTGTCTGCCGTACTTCTCTCCTTAAGCATGCTGACATCTGTCTGCCTCTACCACAAGAACTTAGCTCGCTGTCACTTATGGCCAGTACTAGAACTATATCCAGTTAAATAATTAGTTGCTGACTGACTTACCAACTGCTGAATTGGCCTACCAGAAAAGTGTAATAACAAAAGGATTCACTGTTCATAGTATGAAGTACTAAAGTTATAGTCCAAAGGTTTTAAGATCATGAAAAAACTGATATAAAAAAATAGGAAATTCTCTAGTACAAATGAGAAAAGTTACTAGAATAGTGAAGCAAAAAAATAAAAATTTCTGAGAGTAAATTGGTAAGAAGTAAACTGGCAAAAAGCTCAGCCAGAATAACTAATATAAGTAATGTTTGTGATGAGGCATTTCATTTATGCTTTGACACAAAGCAAATTAGATTAATACAATGAAGAAAGCATGATGGAGAGAACGGCCCCAGAGATCTGGTCATGGCCATGGTGGAACCCAGGAGCCTGCACAAAGAAGCAATTTGCCCGGCCTCTTGGTAGGCGCCTTCCTCTGCCGTGAGCCAGGAGGAGACCCAGTAGTGTCTCTTGAGCCTACTGATACACAGGCTTGGAATCAAACATCCCAAACTCCCCCCCACTCCCGTTAGCAACTGGAGACAGAGGTCTGAGCATCTCTTGGCAGGATGACTGTATGCAACATAGCAAATATGGGGGGTCTCCTCTAGCTTCTCTTTGAAAGCAAGTGTTTTCAGTTTTGTTTCATTATGATTATTTGCTTTACTCTTCAATATTCTCTTTCGATTGATTTTATAATGTTCTGTCTTTGTTTTGATTTTGCTATACTTAACTGACTAGACAACTATTGATTGTGAAGATAATGAGATATACTATGGTATCTATTACTGTTATCCCAGTAACCTGCTGTGAAGTTCTGTACCAAGTTCACTGCACTATCTCAATTGGCTTTGCTCTGTCTTGTTCTGTTGCATTTCTACTACCTTTAAAATAAAAATTTTAAAAAAGCAAGCATGATGCCTGTCATCCCAGTGTTCTGGGAGGCTAACAAGTTGAAGCTCAGCCTGAGCAATTTAGCAACTTTGGAGACCCTGGCTCAAAAGAAAGAGCTCAAGGTAAAGGCCCCAAGTTCAGCTGTCAGTCGGTACACACACACACACACACACACACGTGCATACAATTAAAAATAATGACTGCAATACAGGAAAATGACAGAGTGTGCTTATTTTAAAACAATACCATAACCTCCCCAAAAGAAAATGAAATAAAATACCTGTGCAATACTGCTCTAGATTGCACCCTACCACAGGGTGGTCCCTCTTGCTAGATCCTATGAGCAAAATATACAGTGCTCATCTCTCAAAATTCATTACAATAAAAGACACACTGCCATCAATTTCCCTTGCTCCGAACACACTTATCACAGCATTCCTACTACCTTCTGGAGCAGTGCTAGAAGTCCGCATTCACTTCTTTACCAGGCAGGATCAAAAACCCAGAGTGCTGCAGAGGAAGCTCCACTCCAGAGCCAAAACCCCAGAGCCAAAATGACCCTGAAGGGAAACTGTGGAATCATACCCAGGACACTCAGGCAGCCAGGACTGCACAACCAAAGCCACTCAGGAAAGAGGACTCCAGAACTTCCCCGAAAATGGCAAGAACCATGGGGTAAGCGAGTACTCGAGAGGGATCCATGGAAATGCATTTTTACTTTAATAAAATTTTTTATTGAAACATTTTGACCACGCTGCACACTTGGAGTCCACAAGGCCACGTGGACACACGTACCACACAGACCTCTCCTAGAAGGAGCCACACCCATACTTCCAGCACTCCAGAAGCTGAGGCAGGAGGACTGTTGCAAGTTTGAGACCAGCCTGGGCTACAAAATAAGCTGAAGGCCAGCCTAAACTACATAGCGAGACTCTGTCTCAAGAAGACAAAAAAAAAAAAAAAAAGGAAAAAGAACAAGAAAAAGAAAGAACTCCCCTAGAGACAAGGCCATGACTTCTTCCACAAGCAGATTTACATCCGCAGGGAAGTCAGCTGCACATATGAGAATGGAAAAGGGTCTTGGAGATGCTGCTGTTTCCCGTGTGATTAACACAATATTAGAGGCATTACCAGGACATACAATAAATAAAAAAATTAAAAGAGCAAAATTTTATTCTTGATTCTCCCACCCTGAACATTTCCTTGTTCTCAAGCTACCAGGCCAGCCACGGTGAGAGGCAGGTCTTTGAGCCCTTTAAGGATTAATGCAAAGAGATGACCGTGTGGCAGAGGCAGCCCCTTCCACTCAGAAGGAGACACTTCTGGGTGGGCTTGGAGCGCGAGGTCTGGGCAGGAGCCCTGTCCAACCAGCCAGCCCTCTGGAGTCAGGGCTGGGGAGGCTGCATGGGACGCTCACCCTTGTCTTTTCTCCAGGCAAACACCTCTCCGGTAGTCTTCACTGCACTGGCCATATGAAAAACAGAGCGTGTATTTCCAAGTTGTTTTCCAAATAATTAGAACAATTTACAGCTGACCATAAATGTTTATCAGTCTCAACACTTTATCATCTAAGATTGGATAATTTTTTTATCTTTATTAAACTGATAGACACAATGGTAATTATTTTCAATTCCTTCTTTACAAACTAGAAGAGTAACTGAAATCATCATTGATTAGCTTAATAATTGAAAAATTTAGCAACTGAAAATTCAGTAATAGAAAGATTCAGTAATTACAGGCATAAAGCCAGACCCATTTGTTTGCTTATTGTTTATAGCTATTTTGTTCACTACAGCGCATCTTCTAGAATATTCTTTCTCTGTCCCTTTACTAATACAGCTTGATAATTGCTACTCTGGATTTAAACATATCTGTGTAAAACACATACATGAAAAATATAGTATACTATTTTTCCAGTCACAGAATTTTAAAGTGTTTGTTTCTCTTTCTTGTTTACCTTTCTCATTACAACTTTAAGAAAACAAATCCTTTGAAATTTAAAATTTACCATCCTGTCAAACTTATACCCAGTTTCATTTCTGTAATTATTTTTGCAAAATTCCTGAGTTTGTTATATAATACATATGCAAATTATTCTGGTCTGATTTGGTTTACCTTTCTTAGTCTGTACGTAGCATTTGATAGTGGCAATTCAGTAACACTGTTTAAGGAGAAGTTATATTTACTTATTTCTAACACAAGTTATGATATGTCTCTCACAACTATCATCTGTACAATTAAAGTCGGAACATTCAAAACTCTAAAACTTGCAGAAAGGAACAAAGTACCAATTTGTATAAAATTCCAGAGTTTTAGTATCTTACATTTATATTTTTTATTAGTTTATTGAATGAAATTTTATTTACTTGAAACTTTTGGTCCGACAATATAACAAGCTCTATAAACCAATTCTACATTTATTACCAGAAGGAAAACGGAGTGTCCAAAATCTGTTTCTGTTTTTTCTCTCTAAAAAATAAGTAAAAGCTATGGAGTTCTTGACAATTATTTATTATTAATTGTGACTACTGTGAATGCTTAAAAGTATCTGAGTGACTCCACATCTGACAGTGCTGATGTAAAAGTAAAGAAAAATGATCGATATTCTTAAGTTTGGGAAACTCAAGCTATACAAAAACACTCGTTTTTCCTTAAGTCATCTTCAATACTAAGTTAAAGGTTAACCTCTGCCCCACATCCAAAATGGAGCAACTCAGCAGAACACTGCCTTTTGCAAGGTGCAAACAGATCTGTTCCCACACGACCACTCTACCCACCAGTCTGTAGAATCTGCGGAACAGTTTATTTAATGACAAATGGTCCATATGTTTGTTAACGAACTCAGAGAAGTCAGATTATATATTTTTAAAAAGTCAGCTCCTTTTTTTTTAGAGCGAGTTTCTGAATTACTATAGATAGAAAGGTTTAACAAGGCAGTGGCACTGACATTGGACATTTAAATTTTTAGTCATCTGAACTGTGAAACTTGAATGAATTTCTTGTACTATCCTTTGAGTCTTAAGATCATACATCACATGCTCCTCTTCAATGAAAGGAACCAGGTAACTCATCGTGATCCCACCACTTCCATTCGCTGCTTTTAAAGACAGACTTTAAATTTCCTTTTATGCAAGGAAATCAGCTGTTAGAGAATATATTTAAGTACTGTAACAGGTGGGAATTCATACACTGTAACCGGAGTGTGTAAGCACACACTTCCCACTCTTCACCCTCTCAGTTCAGGGACATCAGAGAAATTCTCCAATGAGAAATTCTCCAAGGATCTCCTGGTAGGTGAGGGTAACTTCAGCTACAATCCAGAAAGAGACAGTCCCTAAGGCAGGGTAGCTTCTCTTCCCAGAGATCACTTCCCTTCCACTTTTCTGCTTCCTCTTTTGCATCCCATTGTAAGTCCCAGCCCCTTTTTTACTCCAAGGCCTTCTCCTCCCCTCTACCATGTGCACAGTACTCTGCATGGAGTCCGTATTGCCTGAGTAGGTTTCAGTCTCACTATGATCTGACAGTTTCAGTGGTGAAATTCACCCCAATCAAAGCCCAAGAGAGCAGCAGGCCACCTTCCAAGTGCTACAAACTCGTCACTCCTGGAACCCCCAGGCAAGTACAGAGCAGGTGCTCAACTCTTGGCTTTTCTTTCTCTGGACTCCCACCTGTCCTAGCACCATAGTCTCAGTCTGACATAAATAACTTGCAACAAGGTCAAGTTCCTGGATCTGAGCAATGAAAGATAAACTTTATCCTCCAGCAAGTATAACAATTAAGCTCTATCTAAATGAAAGTCTTGGTCAAAATGTTTTTAAAACCTAATAAGCCATTGCACTCATTTTAAGGAACACACCATGCCCATGAATTATTAAAATCTGAAAGTCAACTTAAATACTTGATTGCTCGACTTTTAAGGTTTTTCACAAACTACTATTATCATAATCAAAATGGTATTTAAAAGCCTCAATGCAGTCAGGCAGATATTAGCATGAAATGCCTCTGTAAAGAGCAGGAACTGGGACTTGAAGGGGCTCAGTGGTCTGATGAAAAGCAGATTCTCCATGAATACAGAAATAAGCAAAAGAACTTCACAACCTTGATATGAACTACCTGACACTACAGAAAGCCACTCTATAAAATGACAATGTGTATGCTCAGCTTTGGACAAAACACCCAGTTAAAGAGCCAGTGATGTAACTCATCTCAAAAGTCACTCCACAGCTAGACGAGGGAGCCACCAGCGACACATGGCAGCACACAAGCTGCAGGTAGGCACAGCCTGGGCCAGGACAGTCAGGTGGCCCTGGCCCTTTGGTTCTGACTTCGATCTGACCAAGGAGTTCCACACCAACTCTCAGGCCAACACCCTCCCTTCCTTCGTGTGTGGCCTGCAACTCACCGGGGGCCCAGGTTCTCTGGGATCCTCGCTGTCCTCGCCATAGCAATCTGGAGTTTTGTCCAGCTCCTGCATGTGTTCCCGGGCTCTGACACTCTTATCTGCGTGGCAGGAGGTGCACAGAGCTGTGTTTCCCATCACAGCTCTCCGGTCTCTGCAGCCTTTGGGCCCAGCCTTGCCCTCGGCGCTCTGTCCAGGGGTCCCCAGGGGGGACGCTAATGTGGATAACTCATCCAGATGCACCTGAGCTCTGGGGCTCTGCTCCCCTCACACCCCCCACCAAACCTCCCCATCTGCTGGCTGGCTGGTGTCAGAGAGAACCCAAAACCCCAGCAACTGCTGGCCGCATTCGCATTCGGTGACCATTTCCAGCTCAGGCCCTGCCAGGCTATTTTTACACCTACCAGGCCAGCTATGCATGTCAATGGTGGGGGGGTGGAGGCTAGGGGAGGGGCTGCTGTTTGGTTTTTCACTATGCAAACAGCCCGCTCACACACAAGCTCCAGTGCCTGCTGGGCACAACATCTGCACATATGAGAGCTGTGCATTATTCAATGCATTCCTTGCAATCCTTTGATTCTTCTCTCTACTCACAGAGAATACCAAGTCTGTAATAACTTGCTTGATTAGCACAATAGCTAAAAGTTATCGCGCAATTAAGGAAACCAACTGGCAACCACTTGGCTTGCGTACCTATCTTTTTCATTATCATTTATAAAAAACAACTGGCCATCCTCCTACCATTGTACATGTCACAAACACACCAATCAGAGTGGCGCACTTGAACCTGGTGTACAGGTTTCACTGTTTATAAGGTAGGTACGATTTGCTGTGATTTGTGAGGCACGCCATACACAAGCAAACATTTTGATTCATTTATAATTTTTTTTCAAATTTTTAACACTTGAAAATATTCCTCAACTTTACAAAAAATAATCCAGATGGTTTCCAATACCATATGATCCTTGAAATTGTATAAATTTTGTTCCCAGGAAAGGAATACTGGAAACATACAGTAGGCTGAGGGAGAAAATCATGCTAAAAATCAAGGCTTTGTTATGGACCATTTTGGACTACACTTTACCTCCCCACAAGGGTACCCTATAAATCTCTGTATGTATAATTATTTGAATACTAGCATATCATTTTTATTTATTTTGTGTTTACATCTTCTCTTCTCTTCCAAACAGTTGTAAGCTACTCAATAGAATCCATACTTGGGGGGAGACACAGAAAAGATGGCGGACCGGTAGGTAGCAGGAGAGGGACCCTCTCTGAGAGAGACAGCTCAAATGCCAGAATAAAACACCCTGGAGAGACCCAAACAAAGAGAGATGGACTCTCACAACCCACAAAGAAACTAAAGTCCAAAAAACCACTCGAATATGAGGTCCTGGGGCTACCATAAGAGAAGCTAAAATCAGCGAGCACAGCTCCCTCCTTGAGCCACCTGAATCCCTGCCAGAGACCTGACAAAGCGATCCGTGCTGAAGCAACTGGCTTGAGCCACTGGAGCGCGTAGCTGAACAGCCCTGCGTGCGGCTCGCCTGGACCGGTCCTGCACACGACCCACCCAGAGGCACCATGAATTTGCACTGCAGCCACATTGAAGTTGGAGGTTGGAGAGCCCAGCAGTTTTCAGGGACCAGCATCAACACACAGTGAGTGATGGGAATAAGACCCTCCCACGGGAAAGGGGAAACTGACTGGATGACACGTTGGATTTGGGCAGGACAGCCCTAACTCCATAAGGAAGTGGCTTCAGTTGGTTGCTTCCCTCGTCGAGCAGATTGGTGGAATCTGCTTGGACTAGGACACGCCCCGGGCCGGGACCCTGTGAGTCGCTACAAATTAATTCCCTGAGATCGGCACACACTGACGCAATGAAGGCCTGCAACGGTTGACTGGTCCAGAGGGGAGGAGCTAGCGCACACTGCCTGTGCGTGAACTTTAATCTCTGATAGCCTATTGAAGAGGACAAAAGCTCCTAGCCTGCGCCCTCTAGAGGAGCCTTAACCAACAAGAAAAGGGTCTGGGAATTACACTGTACACTTGTATGGAACGAACCAAAAACATGACGAAAGGGAGAAATAAGAAAAAACTCCCAGCCCCCAACCCAGAGAACATTGATCCAGGAGAGGTTAATACAAAATACATTGAGGGCAGCAAAAAAGCAACATCAAACACAGCATTAGCGGACATAAAGAGATATCTTCAGGACCTCGTAAGAGGGACCAAAACTGAAATACTAATTCAAATTAAACGAGAGATAAGTAGATTAATAAAAGAAAGGCTGGGCACCTCTCAAGAAGACACAGACAGAAGAATGGAGGAACATAAAAGGAGAGAAAAATTTAACGAAGAATACAGAAAAACCTACAATTCATGAAGCAGATTCAAAGAGATTATCAGGAAACTAAAGACTCCATAGAAAGCTGGCAAAACTGCTTGAAAGAAACCAAAGATAGACTACCAAAAATTGAACACAGGCTTGCAATGTGTGATCATGATAGGGAAGATCTCTTAAAAATAACAAGGGAGCAGGCAGTAAAGATACAAAGAATGGAAGACAACAAGAGGATCTATAACTTAAGAATAAAGCATGTGAATGAAGAAGCAGGAATCAAACCAGAGGAATTATAATGGCTATTCACAGAAATTATTAAGGAAAATTTCCCAAACATAGAAAAAAGAAATGATATACAGAGGTATGAAGCATACAGAACTCCAGCCACCTACAACCCAAACAGAGTTACACCCAGACACATAATAATCAAGATCCCAGACATTCAATATAAGAACAGAATATTAAAAGCCATCAGAGAAAAGAAACAGATCATCTATAAAGGAAAATCCATCAAAATCACAGCAGACTTCTCGACACAAACCATCAGGTCAAAAAGAGCTTGGAGTGAAGTAATTCAAGTGCTGAAGGAGAATAATCTCCAGCACAGATTGATGTATCCTGCAAAACTCTCTATAGAAATTAATGGAGAAACAAGATGCTTCCATGACAAAGAGGAACTAGGAGAATTTGTGACCACCAGTCCAACCCTACAAAAAATACTGAAGGACATTCTAGGGAGAGAGAACAAGAATA
>PVJX010017844.1:0-37591 GCA_004027295.1 Dolichotis patagonum
TTATTCAGTTTCCATGTGTTTGTAGGTTTTTTGCAATTTCTTTTATCATTAATTTCTAGTTTCACAGCACTATGATCCGATAACATGCATGGGATAATTTCAATTCTTTTGCATTTACTTAAATATGTTCTGTGGGCTAGTATATGGTCTATTTTAGAGAATGTCCCATGTACTGCTGAGAAGGTGTATTCTGATGTTGCTGGATGGAACACTCTGTATACATCTATCATATATTATCCTGTTTTGTTTGACTATATCATACTTGATATGAATAGCAGTTTTGAAGAAAACAAAACATTATGACAGCTATTACTGATTTAATATCATCCTTCTTAGAAGTCCTACCATGCTTTTTTTGTTCTACTACCATTGGTTCTATCACATTGTGTCTTATTGGAATTTGAATATGTGTGATAGCTCAAACAAATTTTTTTTCTTTTTTATCAAAAATGAGATATTGGTCCGGGGATTTAGCTCAGTGGCTTAAGTGCCTGCCTTGCAAGCCCGAGGTCGTGAGCTCAATCCCCGGTACCCCCCCCAAAAATGAGATATTATAGTACCCATTGAACATTTTCTGTTATTCAGTTCAGAAAGCCCTGTAATTCTTTCACTCTATGCATGGCTTTATACTATTGTGTTATGTTTGATATTATTGTATTTGAAACTATGCTCAACTATAGCAGAGTAAGAAATATGGTGTTAGCTACTGTTGATGTCCAGTTGACTTAATGTAAAGTAATTTGTTGGCTATGTTGTCCTGTTCTGATCTGCTCTGTACTGCCCCCTTTTGTTTTATTCTCTTTCAAATTAAAAAAAAAAAAAGCTGTCAGTTTTCAAGAACTGTATAAAGGTAGACAAACTTACTTATATTTAGATATGTGTCAATTAAATATAGAACATTCATATGTAAGTAAAACAAACATAAAAATAAATAAAATACACATATGTGGACTCAATGACAATGAATGAAAATATCAGAAAATAATCGTGACTGTCCTGATCATGTAAAGGCTGTCTGTCTTATTTCTTACATAATACAGTGTGACAAGTATTTTCAATAGAATTTATATTGTATCAGGTATTATAATAAATCGGGAGATGCTTCAAGTGTGCAGGAGGATATCTGCAGGTTACATTACACTATTTTGTATAAGAAACTGAGAATTTCTAGATTTTGGTGTTCACAGAAGTCCTGGAACTAACCCTCTGCAGACTGCATGGGGTGAGTGTAGGTGATTACATCACACAGAAAACGGTCTTGCAAAACAAAAACAAAAACAAAAACAAACGTAGATTTAGTGGCAGTATATCTCAAACATATGTTGATTACAAAACGTATTTGTTTGTAGGCTTCATATAGACCAAGCGTTTGAGGTATCTTTCCTGTTATAGAAAAGTGGCTGGTGTTTCAAATGTATAATCTTAATTAAAAACTCTTTGTGCTTTATGATTGCAATCCTTTCCTTCCCCCATTTCTTATGTATCATGAGGTTAAAAGGTAATTCCAAGTGTGGTACTGGGAAGAGAACCCTGGAGTGGTCTGAGGGGGGCACCTGACCACCTCAAGACCCCCAGGCCCACGCCACCTCAGAGACACCCAAGGCTGCCGACGTGCAATGGCCGGCCAGTGCAGCTAATGAACACACAAAACTAGGGTATTAGAACTATGGAGAATTTGCTACTATGATAGGCACTGATCTGTGAGTGAGTCATGAGAAAAACTGCTCTACCTGTTGTAACTTTCAGGGTTTAACCTGGAAAAAATAAAATTAACTTCAGCATTGGAAGCTGGTTTCACAGGAAGAGGCCTGTGACAAAGGAGAATGGTGGGATAATCCCAGGATTATCAATAAATAACAGGAAGCCGTTTCCCTTAGGGTGGAGGACCAAAGTGAGCAGAGGATATGTCAAAGGGTGGGAACAAGGATTGGCTTATGGGTAGGGCTTCAGGTAGAGCCTAGATACCAACAAGTGATGTCACAAGTACCAGAAACACCGTCTGCGTAGGGAGAAACACAGAGCCCACCACATCCTGTCCCTCCCAGGCTCAGCAGACATCTCCCTGTTTAACCTAACCATGGGCCAGTTCTAACCCTAGCCAGACAGCTTCCAGAGTCAGCCCAGCAAGAAAGGCAAAGGAATGCATCTGAGGAAAAGTGACTGTGGGTACAGAAGTCCACAAACCCCAAAACATCTGTGTATACTGATGACAGATGATAGATAGACAACACATAAGTGGAGAGGTGACTTTCCCCATTGTCCACTCATGTTGGGATGTAAATGCAGAAAAACTATGAATTCTTTTTGTCTCACATACAGTATTTGAATGAGAATTTAATTGCTGAATAGTTGTTCACACATTTCTAATTACTCTTACTTTTTATTCAATTCTTATTTAGCTTTGTAAATAAACCTGAAATCACCTAACTACCAAGAACCTGCTACTGATTCAAGGAACTGTTACTTACTACTCCAAATCACTGTCTATGCTGGTAGTATCAGAGGTAGTACAAAATGGAAAATTGGATTAATTTGACAGTTAACCCACTTTTCACCTTGCTCTCTTTCAGACACACCAATAAATTATGAAAGGGCCAAAAGACAAAGCAATAAAGCAGAAAAAATAGATCCCACATATTGAATGAAATTCTGCTGAATAATTAAGAGCTGGCTATCTTTGCAAAGTGATTTTAATATCCCACATGTAATTCCTGCCTTCCAACAAATCCCTTGATGTGCTATGTTAGTATCAGCCTTGGTCTCCTGCCAAGTGCATTTTCTACTACAACATACATACTATTAACCAAGACTTTCCCAAAGTTGACCCTTTCTAAAGTTGCTCCTATTGT
The DNA here is from genome assembly GCA_004027295.1 of Dolichotis patagonum. NCBI lineage: Eukaryota > Metazoa > Chordata > Mammalia > Rodentia > Caviidae > Dolichotis > Dolichotis patagonum. The sequence goes on from PVJX010017844.1 coordinate 2,850, forward strand.
TTTTTTGCAGATTTCTTTATAAAGATATCTTTAGAGTCTTCCTCATTATCATAGCTTTTATAAAGAATACCACCTTTTCTTTACCTGACATATTACTTCATGAAGAAATGAAGTAAATGTTTTCTTGCTTACATACAACCTCTCCAAACAGAAAAGCTATTTCCTTTGCTCTCCATGTGCGGTCCATAGATTACAGTTAAGAATTTCAAGCTTACAAGTAACAAACTGGCAACTTACAAATTCAAAGAATCCATACAGTATGCAAATCACTCCAAAACTGTTAGAAAGACAGTGCTGCTCTAGAAATGAGAGGGTAAGAGCTGTGGAAGGAGCCCAGCTGGCACGCTGTCCCCTTCAGAATCTGGAATGTTCACCCAAGAGAATCTGCTCTCAATTCTGGTTCATAAGGAAAAGTCAAGTGGACTTTAAAGATATCACACAGATTATGATGTTTCTTTTTATTGTGCCCATTTTGGAGTCGTTTTCTGCTAATCCCTTAACAATGATCTTCTTGATGTATTGTATGATATATTAAAGCCGGAGAAAAGCAATATTAGTGCTGGAAGGGGCTGCCCGGGGTCTGGGATTCAAGTCACATATTCTTTCTGCAGCAGACTCTAAGATCATCACTGAGTTAGTCTGGGAAATTTGAAGCCGCAGGACTCAGGGCATCCACTACAATACACCAACACTACCACTCTCCTGCCTGACATTTCCCAGTGATTGACAGGTGAAGGAGAAGGAAGGGCAGTCACCATTAACTCAGAGTAAATGAAACCGGAATATTAAAATTCAAGATTATTTGAATGGCTGAATTGGCTGATAGAATGTTCTCCAGTTAAGAGAGGGAGAGATTAATTCTGCACGTGACACCCTACTGTATTTACAGAAGTCTACTGGGACAGATGTTTGCACTGAATTGTTTTCTTCAGTCATTTCCCTCAGACAGTGATGTTGACTGATTTTTCTTTCTGATGTATGTGATGACTACTTGACTGAATTTAATTTAATTTCTACTAATGTTCTGTAAGAACAATATGTTAGTCAAGATGGATTGGTAAGTATGGTGACGTTCACTCTAGAACTAGAGAGAAAAACAATATTGCCTACAGACATTTAAGTCATATGCTCTAGATTTCCCAGAATTATTCTAATTTCATCTATTTTGTCTCATGCTTTGGTTTTGGCTTTCAAAAAGTGGGAACACTGATTTCATAGTAAAAATGACAGGGTCTTCACAGAAACAGTATAAATGTACTCAGTGGCATTTAGAATGGAGGAATAAATTTTAGAAATCTCTGCACTACTGTGACTACACTTTAAAATAAATATCTAAACAGCTAAAATAAATCTCTGTAACTTTTTAATCAAAAAATGGCATATCAATGTATTGATACAATAATTACCTTGATTGAACTGTTTTATAATGTATACATAGATCAAAATATCACATTGTATCCTATATTATATACAACTAAAAATAAATATTGTTTAAAGTCAGAAATAAATTTATGTGAATTTAAGAAAAAATTATCAAATTTTACTAAATATCTTACTTATAGGATGTTTTGCTGAACTTTTAAGTGTTATTCTAGAAGCTCTCCAAGTACAAATATTTTATGCATTTGTATCAAATCATATATATACATATATATAGTTCCTATATTTATACTTACTATGATGAACCATTTCTCCACACCTCATACAATAAATCTATGATCTATTTGAATGTTAAAGAATTAGTTGCATACACAGGAAAAGGAGGTAATTTTGTGTGTTTGATTGTTGTTCAATAATGTTAGCATTATAAAGAATATTTATCTCAACCAGTGATTAGCTTCACCTGGTCAAAATGAGTGGATACTTCTCATTGGAAATTAAAAAGATCTTTTGGAGGTTAACCAATTTGTGCTCTTGTTCAAGGCAAAATTAATTCCTTTCAAAAATGAACATTTTTTTAACTATTACTTTTTTCTAATAATCAATCTGATAATGAATTTTGCAGAGGCAGGAAAAAAGCCAGCTAGAAATGATGGGAGAAAGCAGTCAGAACTTAGAGGAAAACAAAACAGTACTTTCAAGGTGGTAAAGACTTCTTTCTGCTTCCAATATCAGCAGCTTGCCCTAGAAAATCACACTAGAAAAACCAGATAAATTATAAGTCATCTTGGCCAGTATGGTAACACATGCTGGTAATCTCAGCACTCAGGAGGCTGAGGCAGGAGGATCACCATGAGTTTGAAACCAGCCTGGGCTACATAATGTGTTCAAGGTCATCCTGAACTACATAGTGAGACCCTGGTTCAAAAACAGTTGTATTCTATCTTTGATTTTAGGCATTAAACATAAAGTAGTACAATCTTGGGAGAAATAATTCCCCAAAAATGTTCTCCGTAGGCTTTGCTTTTGTTCTCTGTATTGAAGGTACGCAACATAATGCTTTGACACAATACATAGTGAAATTATTTCTACAGTCAGTCAATAGTACACTTCTCCTCTTACATAGCTTATCCTTTTATGCACCTAAAATCTCTCTTAGCAAGTTTCCAATGTACGTCACTATTTATACTTTCATGCTGTAGATTTGCTCTTGAGAAGTTCTGCTCTCACAGACCCGTGTGGACCCTTGACCTTCCTATCCCATTGGCTACCGCTCCCCCACTGATAACCACCTTGATATTCTCTGTCTAGATGTACAGAAACTTCTAGATAACACATATAAGTGAGATCATGCAGTGTTTTTCTTGCTGTACTTGCTTTATTTCACTAAGCATAATGTCATCTAGGCTCGTCCGTGTTTTTCCAAATCACAGTGTCTCCTTTTTAAAGATGAAGAATACACCATTTTCTCTGCATAAAAGTCTATGCTGCACTGTTGCTCCTTTAAACCCCTGCAGGGCTCTTCCGCACCCTCATATCTTACCTTTGTGGGCAATGCTGCAGTGAACACAGAAGCAGGTATCTCTGTGAGATACTGACTGCAATTATTTGGGGCCTTCAAAAGTGCTGGGCTATTGGGTATTTCTACTTTCAGTGTTTTAAGGAACTTCCATGCTTTTTCCATAATACTCACACTGATTTATATTCACACCAAAGTTTGAGTGTTTTTACGCATATATGTGAGGAAGCACTTGCTATTTACTTTCCTAACACCATCTTAACAAGTGTAAGGGGATATTTCATGACTGTTTTGACTTAATTATTTTATTACTTACTTTGCTCTATAGAAGATGTTTAGTTTCAAATGACCTTATTTGTATATTTTTGCTTTTGTTACTTAATTCTTGATATGTTAGCCAAAAATTCATTGTCAAGGCCAATATCAAGGGATTTTTACCCTATGTTTTCCACTGAGTTAATGCAGAAACTGCATTTCACATAAATTAGCATCAGAGTTACTTTATTTTTTATTAAAAACTAGAAAAATATGAAAATTTTCTTACACTAATAAAGGATGTCTGAAAATATAGCAAAATTCATGTCTAAAATAACAAAAGCTTTGCTCCAAGACAAGAAAAAATGAAATCATAACCACTTCCACAACTTCTATTATGTTGGAAACTTAGGAGCAATTAAACAAAAAGAGAAGAAAGAGTATAGTGATTGGACAAAATCATTATGATTTTGTGATGACAAAATTTGCTCAAAGAGAATCTAAAACTACACATAAGGTATATTTTATAAGATAACTTGGCAATTTTATGGAATAAAAGCAAACATAGAAAAAAACTATTGTAGATCTCTATGCCAGAAACAGAAATAAAAATGTAACATATAATTTATAGTAGGAATCCCAAATCATCAATATCTCACAATGAATCTGCATAATACATAGCCAATGTCTCAATGGAGAGAAGTAAAAATTATTGAGAGAAACTAAAGAAAACTAATAAATGGAAATATACACATTGCTCATGGATGAAGATGTTAATTCTTGAAGATGTTAATTCTGTACAAATTGCTCATCAGTTCAGTACAAACTGACTCAGAATTTCAGTTTTTATTGTTGGTAGTGTGGTAGCAGTAGTGCTAGTATGAATAATGACAGAAAATCTAAGGTATACTAAAATTAGAGAATCACAAGCAGACAAAACAACTGTTTTAGTTCTAAAGTTGAACCTTGGGTGTTTGCACTGTTATATTCTCAGAGAATTTTTTATTTTTTATTTTGAGACAAAGTCCCTATAAATCGCTCAGGTTGGCCTCAAATTTCCAACCCTCCTGCTTTCTCCTTTTAGAGTACTGAGAGTGCAAGGAAATCTTGAGGAGACTTAAAAACCTGAAAGACTTAAAGTGCTTGGCAATTAGACTTAAAACAAAGGTACTATAGTTAAGATAGTGAAGCTGGGACAATACAGGAGATCAATGAACAAAACAGAGGGTTTAAGAACACGACATAAGTAAGATTATTTGATGTTTTAGCAAGTGACATTTGTTGTAACTTGTAATAATAAGTGAAAATGTTTATCTGTATAACGTAGGGTGTTCAGTAATTGAGTTTTTTTATTTTAAATAGAATGAAACAAAATAGAACGAAACAGAACAAAGCCCCCCCCCAAAAAAAAATCAGTGTAAGTGACACAGGACTTAAAAACAATAAGAAATCAACAATGGTTACCATAATGCCTCCTAGAGTCTTCAAAATAGCTTCAGATACCTTCAGACATAGTAAAAATCAAAGAACCAATAAAAACAAAACAATGAATGCAATAACAGACTTCAAAACAAGGTAATAGTAAATCCAAAATGGCTACCAAAATATATCTTGTTATCTTTGAAAGAGCTGCCCATGCCATTGGATATAATAAAATCAAACAGGACAAAATAGAACACAACCCAACCCAACAAAGCAATGAGAATGATACAAGACTTCAAAACAAGACCACAGGGAGTCAGCGACCACCTCCCTCAGAAGGAGACTCCCCTTGGATGCGACACTGCGTACTGCCACCCTCTGATTAGAGGGTCACATGACCAGCTTTAGGCCTGCAAAGACAGTGAAACCCTAAACACTACAAGCGTTAAATTGTATTCCATGTCAAGAGCCAACATTGTAGCCTGTGTTTCTCCAGATCAGCCAGTCACTTGCAGCAGTGTGTGTGTGTGTGTGTGTGTGTGTGTGTGTCGGGGGAGTCGGCTCTTCTTGCTTCCCAGTCTATGCATCAGAAGGAGGGGGCATCTTGCTCTACCCACAATGGCCTCCACATGGTGCCAATTCGCAGGGGGGACTTGCTTCTTGGTGACTGCTTGTTCTCTGAATGCTAGGTAACTGCATCTCCACAGAAAAAAACAAGAAAATCTGACCCTGTCCCTCCATGCAGAAAGTTAGTCTAGAGCAAAGGATCTGAATGTGAAAGATAACCAAATGAAGCTTATAAAACATTACAGAGAGGGTAGTCCTCTTGCCCTTGAGGTACACAATGATTTGTCTCCTAAAACACAAGAACTTCCAGCTTTAAGGACAAGATAGACAAACTGCACTACAATAAAATTAAGGACCATTAAGGGAAGAAAAGAGCAAGAGAGTATGGCAGCAGTCATAAAGGCTGAGTGCGCCCACAGTACAAAATTCATTCCTAAAGCTTCATCAGAAAAAACAAAGCAAAGCAATAAAAATGGGCAAAAGACCTGGATAGGACAGGTATTTAAAAAGAGAATTTTCATCAGTTAAGGTGTGAAACACTTAGCACTTGTGTATATTGTAAGTGGGGTATAGGTGAGAACAATATTTTGCAAACCTGTTTGACAGTACATAACCAAACATGATTGTGTGCTCTGCTAGCAAAACTACTTCTCTATATGCATCCTAGAGAGATGTTAAGAAAAATTTGTGTGAAATTTTTCATAAGAGTTTTTCCATTCATAAACTAAAGATGAACAAAACATCTTTAAATGGCAGAGACATAAATCAATGTTTATTAATGTGAGGAAAATTTTGTACAAATAGGAATGAATAAATTATAAATACATACAAAAAAATGAGTGCCGCTCACAAATACAACTGATTCTACTGGGTAAAAGAGACAAAATTATAAAGATTATAGAGACCATAAACTCAGAATTAGAGAAGACTACTAGCTAATTCTTAAATTGAGATTCTAATTACCCTGGTGAGAGATGGCATTAAAAGTGACTGAGGAAAAGCAAAACAATCTGTAAAATTCTATAATGTTCTGTTCTGTGATCTTGGTGTGCTTCTCCAAGCTTGTCCACTTTGTGAAAATTCATTGCACTGTTCATACCTACATATATGTGCATATGTATACAGTGTTTGTGTATATATTTGCATATATACATGTACATATATATATGTGCAATTCTCGTAAGTATAATTCATTAGTATTTATTTCACTTGTTAGTATTTATTTCAAAGAAAAACTGGTAGAAAAGAAGCAACCTGGCTGGAGACCAGACTTGAGAATTTGGTGATGTACCATTTTCAAGTGAGTCCATAAATTCACCTGCCAAGCAACACAGTTACTATGGTTAAATTAAATGATAACTAGGTGCCTACAGACAGGAAAACCAGGGAATAACTAATGTCCTCGAGAGCTTGGAGACCTGAAAGATGTTCCCTTGATATAAACATTCAAGAGCACTGTTTATAATAGAAACTAAAGCTAAGCCAACATCCTTAAGCAATGAGGTGGATAAACTGAGTATGTGTGTGTGTGTGTGTGTGTGTGTGTGTGTGTGTGTGTGTCTGTGTGTCTGTGTGTCTGTGTGTGTGTCTGTGGGTGTATGTGTGTTCAGCATTACCAAAACATAATAATACGTACGTAAGAAGAAACTGAGAACCGGACCCAGTCCTGGAGCTGGAATGTCCTGTCTGGCACAAGAGGGAAGCAGGCAGAGATGCAGTTTACCCAGGGGAGGGCTCCTCCCTCCCTCTAGGCACTTGCTGCCCCCAGATGAAGTTAGGATCTTAGGAAGCAGGCCGGAATGAAGGGTTTGGTTGATCGACAGAAGGTAGCTAAAGTAATATTCTGAAAATTCTTATGCTCATCCATAAGCACCCTTGAAATTTACTCCTTTGCTCCTGAAATATTTGCTGTTCAAATCCTTTTTCTTGGAACTCATGTGCCATACTTTGAGAAGCTCACGCCAGCGGCAGGAGTCGTGAAGGAGCCCCCATGGCACAGCTTTGCCCACAGGACAGCCAGCGTGACCACGAGCCACAGAAGGGAGCAGACCTGAGCACTCAGCAGCACTGATTACTCAGACAGTGTCCAGCAGACGCTTAAGCTCAGCTTCAGAGGAAAGCAAAACTGAGAGCGGGCAGCTGAGTCCAAAAACTGTTATTTAAGCCCCCAATTTTAGGAAAGTTCAACACACAGCAAGAAGTAACTAAAACTGTGTTTGTATTTTATGTGACTCATCTATGAACCACCCAAACCTAGGTGTTTGCAATAATGAAATTCTCTCTCATAGTTCAGGAGACTGGAAACCGGAAATCGGAATCACAGGAATGAGTCCAAGGCGTCAGCAGGGCCGCATCCCCTGGGGAGCTCTGGAGAAGAGTCCACGGCTTGACTTTCCTGCACCTTAAGGCCAGGACTGCGGGGCTGCATGGGATCACTTTGACCTTTACTTCTGCACTCACAGCCTTCCTCCTGGTGTGCGTCCCACTCTGATAATCTCTTATAAAGACATTAGTTACTGTATTTAAGGGCCATTTCTTAACCTCAGTGTGGCTAGCACTTGTGTCCAGGTGTCCCCCTACAGACTCCTGCAGTCCTAGGCGGGGGCTTTTCAGAGCTAGCTGGATCCAGAGTGTGGGGTGCTGGGATTAAGAAGGTGAGCATTACTTGCCCTAAGGGCAGGTAGCCTGGAGACAATACCAGGGACAGAAAGAAGGTCATTGCCACTTGCCATTTGCTGCTTTTCCTGCCTTTTGCCTGCTATGAATAGTTTCTCCTCTGTGATGACCCTGTGCCAGGCCACCCTGCCTTGGGGCCAGCTGATTAAGGACTGAAAGCTCTATGAACTGTGAGCTAAACAAACTTCTCCACCTATAAATCTGGGCGTTGGGTATTCTGTTTAAGTAACAAGAAAAAGTAACTAAGAATCTTCTACCCCAATATCTTTAACTAGGTCACATCAGAGACACTTTTCCTAAGCAAGGAGACAATCACAAATTCCGGAGATTGGTATGGTATGTGATTGGGGGGGTGGTGAAGAGGTGGTGTTTTCAGCTTACCACAATCAACAGTGAGGTCTTTTTGGGGAGTTCTCAGGATATGAAAGCTAAACGAAGGAGGAAAATCAGGCATCACGTCCTGTAACAAGTCCTATAATCCTCGCTGAGCAATGACTCTGAATCACACTGTCTTCTGGCCATCCCTGACCAGGCTCCCATAGTTTGTGTTTAGGTGATAAAGGAAAGAGCTTAAAAAGTGATAATTGTTTCACTAAGCTCAGAGAAGTGCTGGGCCTTTTGCAAAGCTGTTTTGGGCCACTTTCAAACAAGTCATGAAGGCTGGGGTCCGACACCTGGGGTGCTGGGCCCTGTTTCTCACCCCCTTGGTCTTTCTGGGGAAGGAAGTTTCTGGTGACTGCCGAACTGGCTCTGGGAGAGCAGGGAAACTTCAGTTCGCTTTGCGTAGCCTTTCGTAATGTTCGTCAGCTGGATCAGTACATTGAGGAGAGACTCATTTGTTGAGGGAGGCAACATCTCCTTACAGGGTCATCCAGCAGGAGCTACTGTGCCCCACACAGCTCGGGGAGGGCGCTGTACGAATGGAGAGCTGGCGGTAGGAAGGACACAAGAGCGGCTGCCATGTAGGACCAGCAAGGAGCACAGAGCACATCCAAGAGGAGCGACCCATAAGGAAGAGCTCTTTGATATAAAAGGATGGAGGAAGCAAACACATTTCAAAGCTCCCACCCTAACTGCCCTGGAGCAGGACTCGCATCAGTGGGGGGAAGTAACAAGCATTTGGTGTGGGACATGAGCACCTGTAACTCACAGGAGGGACCCGGCAAATGAAGACGGGCTTGGATCCCTGTGAGTAATTCAGCAAGGAAGAATTCAACACAGAGACGGGAGAGGAGGGAGGGAGAGGAATGTGAAGAGATTTCCCTGCTGCAAGATAAAGTCAAAGTCAGCCCCTCACTTCCAAGTCTGAAATAACAGCCTCTGTGCTCCCAGCAGTTATAATTTGAGGTTTAATAAGGTCAGTTTTTCTGTGAGTTGTTACGTTCCAGAGTAGATGCAGAGTGTTCACAAGGACAGAGGAGGCCTGGGAGCCGGGAGCTGCCCTCTAGCAATCCTCAGGAAAAAGGGAAGCCAGGTGATAGAAGCCACTGGGGGACTTTCGGGGCTTAAATCCCACTGTGTTTGTTAGACTTCCAGTCAGAGTTCCCACCCTGCCCTTCTCTCCCACTCCTTTTGCAGCCTGACAGCGCCCTGTTAGCCCATCTGGACTTGCATTTGGGGTTCCCAGATCTCCGTGTGCGGGTCCAAGTGCAATCTGCATTCTGGGTGCTGACTCCACTTCTCCCAGTCTCCCTGGGCCAGGCTAAACCCACAGCAGCCCCTCCTTCCAGGTCTGCTGAGAACCCTCCCCTCCACCCCACTGACCGTCACTCTGAGGCAGGAGGCAGACAGAAGCTAAAGAAGGAAACTTCCCTAAGATGAATGGAATCATTCTGTACAACTGACATCACTAATAACAATTTTAAAATTTAAAAAGCAGCCCCCAAAGAAAGAAGTTGATAGTTTTACAAGGAAAGCTGGGCTTGTGACTCATGAGATTCATCTCTCAACAATGTAGATACTTCCTAGCTTGATCCTGTGTACTGCTGCCCCCAACTCAAGGAGGCCTGAGAACGCGCTGTTTTTCGGAGCAGACAGCTCTGTCCTTCTCCGAGTGTCTCTCGCGCCCATATTTACTCACTGATTCGCAGGCTTTCTGGATATATGAGAAAGATAAGCACCTCTCAGAACCACGGCTACAGGACCAAACATATTGAAATGACTTTTTATGAAGATATTGAAACAACAGGAAAAGACATGAGGCTTGTTTCTCCTGAGGGCTCAATTATTTAGAGGGCCTGGAGCAGACTTTGACTGATAAATCTAACCTTTCTTTTCTTGGCAATCTTTGATCACACTGTGATGAAAACAAGCTAGAGAATGGAAAAATAATATTTGGATTTCAGCAAAATAATGAAAATGTAGGGACTGTCTTTGACTTTTGCAAGGTGAGAAAAGATTTCACATCTTGATTATGTGATGGCAGAATTCCCTTTCAAAACTAGGCCAGTCTGCATGATGCATTTAAAAGCAAGCTTTGAAAACGCAGTCCTAACCTCCACAAGATTTCCTATTGTCTGGAGAGGGATCACATATAAGAGTGGTACCCTGCCCGTGAAACTGAAATCATAATTTGGAATACAACAATGGCAAAAAGGGTGACGTTTCCAGAAGTATGTTGAAATGTTTTCTGCTACTAAGTTGATTGCATGAAACGTTAAATGCTCCCATTCAGGCAGGGAGAGTTTACCAACCATCAGGGGCTTCAATCCTGGTGATAGCTGAGTGTGTATTGTTAAACCTTCCTTGGGATTTCCAGATGCTATTGTGTTTCTCTTCTGCCTGAGTTATTGTTTTCTTTGTGTTGTTTTTTGTTCCCAGGAAAAACACAACTCTTGTGACCTTGGGAACGTTATGTTATGTCCTTGAGCCTGCTTCTGTCGCTGTGTCTAAGCGTATCTCTAGCACTGTCCAGTGCTTGCTGTAAAGACTGAGACTTTTCTGTGTGTAATGTTTACATTACACACATTGTTGCATGTAAACAATGAACTTGAAATAAGGCTAATGGTACTAAAGGACTGAATTTTTAAATTTTAGAATAAAATTCATTTAAATATAGTTTCATACGTCTAGCATTGTCCACATTTAAAGTATGAATCTGTATGATTCTTACAACATAAATATTTTCACTTTTTGGCAAGCAGAAAATAGTTCAGGCCTCATTTAAAATTACTCTGCAATGACTCTGTCAGTTTTGTAACATTATACTTTTTTTTCCTTTGCTGTGCTGAGGTGGAACCCAGGGCAGGACACAAGCAAGCACTCTACTACTGAACTATATTCCCCACCCAGAACATTGTATTCTTAAAATTTCCTTTGCTTTATGAAAGTTTAATAATAATAGAGTTTCTTGCCCTCAACATTGCCTTTGTGATTATGGAAAATCCCGTAGGTAAACAAGGGCTATTTCATGAGATCCTGAAGAGAAACCTTTTTCTGGATTTATCTTCATTATAAGAATGCTCAGAATGCCCTGATGCTAAACTGCTTAAAATAAAGCCCATAGCTATGTAATCCATTACTTTCTACGGGAGAAAATTTTGCAAGTGAGCTGTTAAAAAGTAATCTTTAGAGCCACACATCGGACTTTGGATCCAAAGGACTGCGCCAGGCTCTCATAGCACTGTATCAATTTCACTATCTCACTCAGCAGACAAAGGAAGTTGCCATGATTAAGTATGTTTGTGTTCTCCAGTAAGTCACGTGTTCTTTGAATTTAGGAACTAATTTATATTACAGCCGCTGTGGAAAACCAACACCCACTGCTAATTCAGATCAAAGTCTAAGATTGAGATAAAGTTTTAAATGTATTATTATGGTCATAAACATCTAAGAAATCAACCAGAAACAAAGAAAAAATACCTTGCATATAATCTTATCTCCAATAATTACTTCCAAATTTAGAACATGCATGAGTTGAACAGTTGTTGAACTATTTCCTTATCAAAGACTTTGAGGGTTCAGAGTGATGGTCCAGTGGTCAAATGCTTCTCTACTGTTCATGAGGTCTGAGGTTCAAACTCCAGCAGTGGGAGGGCTGCGGACAGGGGGAGACAGTCAAGTTGCATCTGAAAGATGTTATCAATGGAAGCAAAACCAGTCATTCTATTTATTTACTAATACAGTGTGTGTGTGTATTCTTCCTAATATACAGTACTTTGTTCCTTAATAATGTCAGATAAATAAAGAATTCTCACACAGAGATAAATTGTGTTATACTCTATGTATAAATTTCTGGCATGATTTTACTGAGGGTGATAATCCAGTTTATCACTGTATCCTGTCTCTAATAAAGCTGTAGTTTCCATTATGATTCAGTTGGTCCACCAGATCAGATCAGAGATCCATTTCTGAATTTCCACTCACCTTCAAAGTGCTTTGCATTAATGATCAAGCTGATGAGTTTAACCTTTGAATGTTGCATCTCTCAGTCGGGCGTGGTGGTACACGAGTGCAGTCTCAGCATTCTGGGGCTGAAGGAGGAGGATGTATTTAATTTAAGAAGGAATGATGTTACCATCACATACAGTAATTTTTTTCTAAACTTAAGAAATTAATTAATTGTCATATTTTAAATTTCTTTGGTAGACTAGGGTCAATACTTTAGTCAACATCTGTATTAATAATGCAGATAAAAATGAGAGAGATATGCTTATCAAAATTGAAGATAATACAAGACTGACAGTTATAACTGATGACAGACAAAAATATCAAATCAGAATTAAAAATAAGCAGTCAGTGTGAATATAATTTCTAAATATCATTATTTTATTTCAAGAAGTGATAGTACAGAGCTGGACCTATAGCTCAGAAGCACAAGTGCCTACCTGGAAAGTGCAAGGTCCTGCATTTGATTCTTAGTACCAAGAAAAAAGAAGAAAGTACAGACAAGAAGATCCAGAGACACTGGTTGTTCTTTCTCATATATTTTTCCTTCCTTTTCTTTTATCCTAGATTGCTGCAGAAGCTGTTTAAAGCTGTGTGCAAAGAAAGCAAACTCTCTCACGTGTTTCCTCTCATACTTCTCAGTATGTCCATAAGGCAAATGGTGCTGAGGTAAAATATGATTCACAATACTGAGATCTACTGTTCAAATAGAATTAAAAGGGAGAATCTTGGAAAGATCGTAAAATAAATGCTGGTAGAATATGTCTGATGCTATTATTTTAGAGCTCATAAGTTTGTTGAAGGCTCGAATCTTCCAGGTAAAGCCTTGAATGCTAAATCGAGATTCATCTTGTCTCTCGGCTGAGCAGTGGGCCACATCTCCCGCGGGCAGGAAGCTGTGCGTGGGTTCCTAGGTCTGTGCGTCGGTTCCTAGATCTGTGTGTGGGTTCCTAGATCTGTGCGTGGGTTCCTAGATCTGTGCGTGGGTTCCTAGATCTGTGCGTGGGTTCCTAGATCTGTGCGTGGGTTCCTAGATCTGTGTGTGGGTTCCTAGATCTGTGCGTGGGTTCCTAGATCTGTGCGTGGGTTCCTACAGCAACCTACAGGTACTTTTTGGGAGCCAGAGTGAGCAATACAAACCCTCTCATCCCAGGAACAGTGATGGATACTCTGCTCCTTGGGCAAGTATTTTAAAAGGTCAAAATCTTTCCTTCTTAAGTTTTTCTCTTTTTTCTCCTTTAAGGAACCAGACAGCAAAGACTACAACATTCATATATATATATATACAGACATACACACACACACACACACACACACACACACACACACACACACAGAGAGAGAGAAATAACACACAGAGAAATAATTAGGAAGTTATCATCCACACTCAGGGAAAGGTCCTGGCTCAGAGCATACCTGAGAAAACCTTAAATTTAAGCTGACATTAGGCAAAATCAAAATTAAATTAAAACAACTAAACAAACAAAAATGATGAACTCTGAGGCTTAGGTAATACCTGATTACCACAGTCACCGTATTAGTTTATTCGAGTATCTAGTTTTCAATAACAACAACAAAACTGAAAGCATACAAAGACACAAGAAAGGAAAAAGTAAAATAACAGAAACTATCCTTGAGAAAGACCAGATGGTAGACTAACTGGACAAAGCTACAAAATCACTGTGTTAAGACTGGGGATAGAGCTCAGTGGCACAGTGCCTGCCTGCACATGTGAGGTCCTGAGTTCAATTCCAGGGACCAGAAAGAAAAAAAGAAAATCTCTGTGTTAAAGATGGTACAAGCACTGAAGTAAATTGTAAAAGAAGCCAAGAAAATGAAAGCAAAACAGAGTGGACATACCAATAAAGAAATGGAATGCATAAAGAAAGTCCCCATCAAAATCCTAGAGCTGAAAACTGTAACAACTGTAATAAAATTTCACTAATGGGATATAAAGACATATTTTACAGGCACAAAAAAAAAAAGCCATGGAATATGAAAACAGGACAATTGAAAGGACCAAGTCTGAGGACAGAAAGAAACAATGTCAAAGGAAAATAAAGAAAATCTTAAAGTACTTGTGTTACACCACCAAACAAACTAACATATGCATAGTTGAAATCTCATAAAGAAATCAACAAAGACAGATCATCTGAAGAGATAATAGCTAAAAAAATTTCCAAGTTTGCTGAAAAACATGACTATAAACACTCAAGAAGCTCAATATATTCCAAGATAAACTTGAAGTATCAAGGCACATTACAATCTAACTTCTGAAAAACCAAAAGAAAATCCAAAAGCAGAAAGTGAGTAATTACATACAATAGTCCTTCAAACATCAAAGAGAAATTAAGATATTCTCAGACCAAAGCTGAGGGAATTTGCTGTCACTAGACCCATCCTTCAACAAATGCAAAGGGGTCCGACCAGATGCAATAAAGGAACCCTACACAGTAGTCCAGTCATAGGAAGAAGTGAGATCTCATAATGATAAACACAAAGGAAATTAGAAAAAACATGATTGCAGCAATGGTTTATAATAATGGGTTTTTATTTTCTACATGATTTAAGACAGTAATACACTAATAGTCTAAAGGTCTGATATCATAATTTTGGTTTGTAATTTCATATTTAATTTTTACATAATTTAAGAGATTAATTGATTAAAAATTTATGAGCTTATTCTTTTGGACACAACAGACTATGTATGAAGATGTAGTTTGGGGACATCAAGAAATGGAAGTGAAGGGAACAGAGTTTTGTATGAAATAAAAGTTAAGGTAACATAAATTCAAATTTTAGTGTTTTAAGTTTAGAATATTAATTATTCTCATGATAGCCATAAAGAAAATAGCTACACAATGTAGCTGTAGAATACATACAAATTGGAAAGGAGAATAAAAAAATTCTCTACAAAAACATCAACTAAACAAAAAGAACACAAGAGGAACAAAAAGATAAAAGACATGGAAAATGAACAGCAAATTAATAAAAGTCCTTCTTTATTAAGAATGACTCTAAATTTAAGCTGTCAAACTTCAAATTAAAAAAGAGATCAGCAGAATGCATAAAATTTTGATGCGACATTATTCTATGTAAAATAAATTCACTCTATCTTCAAAGTCAAATATGTTGAAAGTGATAGAATGGAAAAAGTTATTCCATGAAATAGTAATCAAAGAGAATAAAGGTAACTGTACTAATAACAGACAAAATAGTCTTTCAATAAGATGTGAGGACTGTCCAAAGTGATCTACAGATTCAACACAATTCCTACCACATTTCTAGTGACAGTTTTTGAAAAAACAGAAAATCCAACAACCCATCCAAAAATTCCTGTGGAATCTCAAGTGACCTTTGAATAGCCAAAGCAATCTTGAATAGAATAACAAAGTTAAAGAACATATACCTTCTTTTTCCAAAACCTACCACAAAACTGCAGTAATTAAAAGTGTTGTACTGGTTAAAAATTGGCCAGTAGAAGAAAACTGAGGCTAAAAATAAATTCTTACATCATATGTCTATGGTCATGCTATGATTTTAATGAGTTGACTGCTTCTCAAGAATTTATATGCTGAAATATAATCTTAATTGAGGAACTAAGATTAAAAACTTAAACTATGCTACTTAAAATGATCACTGGGGAAGAGGTTCAATGATGAAATTCTAGCGTTTTTATAAGAAAAAGGAAAGAAATGAGACAGACACACATTTATGTACACTGGCTTTTTGTCTCCTATTGTGTGTCCATTTGTGCCACTGGAGCCCCAACCAGCACACAGGCATCACCAGATAAGGACCGGTAAGATCACACTTCTAGAATTCCAAGTCTCCTTTTCCAAGTAAATAAATGTATCCCAGTTCAGGTATTTCTTTACAGTGATTAAAACAAACAAAACAACAACAACAGCAAACAGCTTAACACAGTCAAATGAACCTGAAAACAGGCAAAAAGCCATTGGATGGGGGAGGACAGTCTTGTCAACAGCTGGTCCTGGGAAAACGACACCCACACTGAAAACCCTGAGGAAGGGGTGCTTCACCAACACTGTTGAAAAATTTACTCAATCTGGAAGAAGCCCTAAATGTGAGAGCTAAAACTATAAAACTCTTAGAAGAAAACTAGAGCAAAATCTTTGCAACACTGGATCTTGCAGTGATTTCTTGGTGATGCACACAGGTGTGGGCAATACAAGAAAAGAAAAAAAGCAGGTACAATGGCTTTGTGAAAATTAAAAAGATCTTTCTGCATCCAGGGGCGCTATGCTCAGAGCCGTAACCTATGGAATAGAAGGAAACATTTATAAAGCATGTATCTACCAAGAGATCCCGCTCCAGAATCGTCAGGGAACGCCTAAAGGGATCCGAGGTAAACTAAACTCAGAGCCTGGCAGCTGGGCACGTTTCTTACCCTCTCCGGGATCCCTCTCCAACAACCCCTGCATTCTGAACATGCGATGGTTTCCCTGCCCACCGTGGAGCTCAGATTCCCCTGGGCCCAGTGTTCTTCCTACACCTCACATGTGGGGCCTACTGCAGCTTTTGCACAAAGCTTATGATAGTCTGCGTTTTGGTTTCTGTTGTACCCAGATTGAGCCTCGGCCAATCTGTTCTCAGCTTGAAACTTGATCTCCTACCCCATTTTCTGACCAGGTGGCCACTTTTCTTATTTTTAGATTTCAGTTGCTCTAACTACAAAATGCTACATGTATGTGCTTATTTCTAAAATCTACAATCCATAGCTTGACAACTCAGTGACTCCTTAGTGTATTACATTTTATTTATTTGCTTTAATTTTTTGAGAGAATTAAAACACTGGTTGTTCTATAAGACAGTGGATTATACTAGACAAGTAGGAAGAGTTTCTATAATTACATTTGCAGAGATGGACAGTGCCCTAGCATATTTTATGAGTCTAATGATCTACTCTCCTGAATCATGGGGGAGGAGCAATAATAAAAACTAAGTGATTCCTACAAATTAGATCAGCTGAGATACAGCCAATTGGTCAATATTCATATATGCTATACAAAGCCACCTTAAATTTTCCTTTACTTTTCTTTTTGAGATAGAAGACAAGTTATGGCTTAACCTGGCTGGGAAGAAAGGATGAGACCCCAGCACGGCCTCTCCAGATCAGTATGTAGAAATTGTCACAGGTTCACTGAAGACTTGGACAGCATAAAAGGGCGCAGACACCAGAAGAGCTCTCGGTGGGTTTCCGCTCAGCAGTCCACCTCGCCTCCTCCAAGGCATGCTTCACTCCTTTTGGACCATGCTTGCTGCAGAGCCAGTTTCTCCTTCACGCTTCACTTTCACTTTTTCAAATAAATTCTGTCACCATTTTACATTCAATTCTCTGTTCTACACAACAAATACCTGGAATCCTGCTCTAGAAGGAGATGCTAGCACCACAAAACCCAGGAGCAATGACTATGTGAGCCATTTTTAGCAGGAAACTACCTGATACTTAGCTGTGTTAAGTAACTCCTCATTCAGGTATTTAATCTTTAAAAACAATCATTGATGAAAGAAGAAATATTGATAATCAGTCCTAATTGATGTTTTGCCAACAAGTGCATTTCAAATAAAAGTGTTACTGTGCTTGATTCCTGTTTAACATTCAAAACCAGAAAATGTGCAAAAGAATTTATAGAGTCTCAGTCTTCCATACTAAAGAGTGCAATAAATTACAATATTATTTGGCCATGAAATTAACAAGCCACAGAAACCACACCATTAGCTGAGTATATAAGGGTAAACACAGTCAATGTTTGTGATACAAAACAAAATAGACTCTGTACATTAGAGTGTCTGCTGATAAAATGATAATTAAGTACATTTATGTGCATCTTTGGCAGGTGAGCTCTTTGAGGGCAAGTGCTATAATTGCTAATGCTTGCCGAGATCTCAGGGTCCAGCTTCTGCGGCCTTTCTCCTAGACCTGGCAAAGTGAGACCTCTCCTAAATGTGGAGGCCGGACAATAAGCCTTCTGGACAGTCCCTCCCCACAGGTTCCAATCATGTCATAATTACCTGCCACCACAGCAACTGCCTTAAGAGTGGCACGATAAGAAGAGATGACAGAAAGAATTGAAGGAGAGAGGAAGACAGAGAGAGCAAGGAAGGAAGGAAGAAGAGAAGGAGCAAAGGGAGGAGGAACAAGGTAGATTTCAAGTCCTTCAGGGAAATGCACATAAAAGGAACTAGCACTTGAGATTACTCTAAACTGGTAGCATATGCCACGGAAACTTAAGTGAAAAGAGTAAGTGGGCCGGGCCGGGGTTTAGCTCAGCTGCATAAGCAGCTGCCTGGCAAGTTCGATTCCAGCTACAAAAAAAAAAAAAAAGTAAGTTGAACTAAAATAATTGTCTGTTTTTTAAAATTGTGTTGCGTATGCTTGTCCATCTTGAAGTGTATGTTTTTATCCAGTAAGAGGAGACTATGGTTTGAATACATCCACTGTAAAACTTACGAATTCCAACGTGATGGTAAGATGGGGCTAGAAGAGGTGATTAGGCCTTGAGGGCTCATCCCTCAGCCCCAGGGCCATTATGAAAAGAGGCCTCCGGCATCACCTGGCTACAGGCGGTCCTGCTCGTCCTGCACAGTGCTTCAACCCCGTAAGAGGACAAAGCACTTCAAGCTTGAACTTCCAGCCTGCAGCATGGTGAGAAATCTGTTCTCTATAAATTAGAGTCTAGTTATCTTGATGCAACAGCAGAAATGGATTAAAACAGATAGCATTGTTTTGCAAAGGTATTTGGTTTTATTAGAGGGCATTGAAGGTCATGCGATTTATCTCTAACAAAAAATTAGTCCTCAAGTGAGCTATAACTTCTTTGTGGTTGTGATCTTTTGATTTTCATACAAGCATTTCTAAAATATGAAAACTAGAATAGTACAAGTTCAACTGTTTTGGGATTTTTATAATCAAAGGTGTTTGGCTACATGTCCTCTCCTTTCCTCCTAGATTATCAACACAAGAATGTAAAGAGGGTCAGTGCATGCTGGGAAGCTCACAGAATAAAAACATAATAAAACTCTCCACCTCCACACTGACAGCAACCTTCCTTGCTTCAATTTTGTATACCTTTGGAAAGTTTAAAACAGCTATATTCATGCCAAGACAAATACTGATAATACCTAAGTCTCAGATGACAGACAAAGTCAGTCATTCAGGTTAAAGTTCTGGTTTAAAATAGTTCGGTGTCAATAAAGCTGAAAAATCATTTGTTAAATAAAACTGGATACAAAAGAGCACCTACCATTCTATTCTAGCATAGACAAAATCAATTCACAATGATAGGAAATAGATCAGTGCTTGCCTAGTACGGAAGACGAGGAGATTTTGCAGAGCCAGGAGACTTCTTAGGATTTGGGATTTACTCTATCAGTTAGTTTTATATTTTTTTATTAGTACATGTTTCATTGTCTTGATTTCTTCTCTACACCTTTCCCACCATAGTGAAGAGAAGTTTAGGGATGACGCTCAGCCCACCTGTCACCATATATTCTTCCCAAAGCTCGGACTTACAGGGTATATTTTGGCTGCAACTTGTGAAACCTTTTTCAATGCTCAAAAATCCTAAGAGTTAAACTACTGTCACTGGAAGTTAGAAAAATTATTTTTTAAATGAGTAACTAGCATTTAACACTTTTATTCTGTACAGTTCTCCCTTTAAACAAGCAATGATAGATGGAAAAAAAGGACTGGGGAAGTACAACACACACATTTAAAAAATTACCTTCCTGAACCTGCATCAAAGAGATGACAAAAGATAATTATCACTTTTATGAGTCTCTTTGAAGCAACAATGTATTGTCAGATTTAATAGGCTATAATCGTCATGAACATTGAGATTTTTTGTTGTTAATTTTATTTCTCGCAGGATCCTCCTGCCTAGAATGGTGGCAGCTGACAATGGAAAATGATCAATGAATTTTCTTAAATTACTGAATGAATAATTATTCCGGTGGTCAGCACACACTTCAAGCTGTCGTCAAGATGAGAGTTTCTACAAGGAATCTTAGAAGGAAATTAGCAATGCATTTTTAGTCAAAGATTATCATAAACATTATATTTTCAAAATGATCCTACAACTCCCAATGCCTTATTTTCCCCAGCTTCCTGTTTATTTCTAATAGAAAAGCCATGACTTGAGCAGAATGCAGTACATACCAGACCAGGGATATGGCTCTTGGTGAGTTTTTAATGCAGAAACAATTTTTTCCTCATGGCTTTTGTTCTTTACTTACAGTTGTCTTTTCACTAATGACCTTATATTCTCATCTGATTAACTCAGTTATGAAACTCTTCAACCCCTACTATGATACAAAGCAAAGTTAGGGGGAAATATTCTAGGCAGACAGGGGTAGGCCCTCAAATGAGTCAGTGCAAAAGGTGAGAACACATTACAACTATAATTGCAGGCTCATCTTTTGAAGGCCAGGCCTCAAGATAAAGACAGAATGACCAGGCCCATATTCCTGGCTGAGAGATAAACAATAAATAAACATTAACATTAGTCACCCTGAAGACCTGAAGTCCTGGTTCATTTCTTCCTTAAAATGTTCTTGTTCTTTCACACTTGCTACATGACCTGCTTCCCCATTGGATCAACATCACCTAAGTGGATAAACTTGTCATCTTATTGGTTGCCCATAGTTTTGTCACATATTATGCTCACCTCATGATTTTGGTCTATAAAACTTCCTCTATAAAATGGGTTCTATGGCAACCCACTCAGAACCCTTCCTATCTCTCAGCAATTCCTCTTTCCCAATAAATTTTCCTATTCTTAACTTCCCTTGTTCTTCAGAATTCATTCTTAGATTTTGGGGAACATGGGCTCTGCATATCAGACAGCTAGCACTTTGGGGTTACATTTATTTCCCCTATATCACTACTTCACCCTGGAATGAATGGAAGATGAAACATCATCCTGCTCATTTATGATATCTTCAAATCATTATGCTTGATTACCTTAAAAATGTAAACCAATTGTCATATTAGAGCTATCTGACATCGTGTAGCTCTAAAAATTAAGTAAAATACAGCATCTGTGAAAATATCTTGCTTTAATACTCATAAAACAGAAATAGACACTAAAAAGTCATTCATAACAATCAATATGGAAGGCATCTCATCCTGGCAGATCCAGTGGTGAGTAAGATCCGCTCCCCCTGGCTGGAAGTGAGTGGAGCAATGGATGGGTGCATTTTATGCAAAGAAATACTTTCTTTCTAGAAGATTTAAAGTTCATTTTTTTCTTGAATCACATTCTTTATCAATTGTTTTATACAATGAGGTCATTACCATCTACCTGAGATGAGCAATAAAAAGATGATACTCATTCTTCCTGCTGGGTGACTTTTCCCTTTCTTTGTTTGATCTGCCTAAATGAAACATCAGAAATATTCTTGTTTGTTATTTTCATCATGTGGGATTATGTCCATGGGACAAAGACTTCATTAATAGAAACAGTCCTCAGTAAAGTCTTAAGGAGTAGAATCAGTTTGAAGGCCAGGAAATGTCCAAGGGTGACCAGCACAGGCAATTTATATTATCAAAGTTGCCCAAGTTTTGTTGATATCCATTTATCCAGGAATTTTTAAAATTTTATGCAAAGTAGAAGTCATGATAATATTTTATTCACTTTATTCTTTCCCTGTCCTCAAAGATGTTATGTATTAATGAATAAGCATAGACTTATCAGCATAACAGCACTTTATACTGGTAACTACCACTCTAGGTTATCTCTAGCCTAAGATAACAACTCTACAACCACAGTATACAACTCTGCATTTTCCCAACTCACAAAACACTGATCTACTAAAGTTCAAAATGAGCCTAAAAGCTCATACAGAAAAATATATCTATTGGAATTCATAAACCACAGTATAATCCTGTACATTTAGATTACTTACTGTGAGTTCCTGATCCTTCTCCATCTCTACATAGCCATTAATTAAAACAAAACATGACTTTTCACCATTTTGGGGGACTTTTCACCTCTGAGAGTCACACCATCTTGTACAACAACTATCTCATTGCTTCCTTTGAATAGAAAATTAACCTTAATATCCTGCAAAACAAATGCTACTGATATTCTGTTTAAAAACATATCTTCTGTTTAAAAACAATAACTTCACTAGTAGAGGTGTTAAAACCCTGTGGGTTTCAATAATATCTGTATTTCTCAGATTTCATGCTGAGTCATGAAATGCCATATTGCACCTTAAGTTACTTTGTCTTTAATAGCCTGTTTTAGGCCTGTACATTAAATATAGAGTAACATTTTGGCTCCAAAATCCATAAGCCAGTTGTAATTATGCCATGTAATTATGATGATAGGAATATGATTGAAATCATTATAATACTGGCCAAACTATCAGTGGTGAGCCTGTCAATTATAAATTATACAAAATGCTTTTGAAGGTAAAAGGAGGCTGAGAAATTCCAGTAAGGTGCCCTTTTTGCCTTTTGTGCTCTTGTTGTTTGCAGCCACCATGAACAGCTGGCCTTCAGCTATTAGAGACAACTACAAAGCAGCTCTGAGCAGGATTTAAAATTAACTCATTGGCTTTCTATGTTTATCTGTGAGTCTGTCCTAGGCCTTGGCCTCTTGCCTGGTGATGGGAGTTGATACATAGTAAGTGAACCTCTATGAATCATTGGTCCTGGATGAGGCCTATAGTGGCTAGTGAGGCCAGAGATACTTCAAAGGGCAAGATAAGGCCACGGTTGTGGACATTTGGCTCCAACCCCAATTAACAAGCTAGAAACTGCAGCTGCAGAAATCACTCATGCAGTATCAAGCCTACCATAAATGTCAAATGGAGATGGGACAGTTCTCCTAAATTGGCATAGTTTACCACTTGGAGAAGTCTTTGAAGTGACTCCCAAGGTCCTGCTTGTCTCCTGCACTTTTTTCAGTTTTCTCACCTGTTGTCATGGTCCTAATAAAAGTTGGCTGATCCAGAGAAGTTGGAGTCTTAGCCCTCAGAGTCTCGAGCTCAACTAAAAGGGTTTGACCCTCCTGGAGGCCTAAAAAAATCATACATTTGTCTGTTTTTATTTAACCTCTGCCATACACTCACTTGGGAGATCAGGGATCTAGGTCAGGACCCCATAACTGGTGCCTGAACAGGGACCTAAAATCCTTGGACTAGGAATTTTATTCTGAACAAGTAAGTCCACCTGGAGTGGAAAGGTTTGGATATGGAGGAGGCCTTCACAGGATGAAAACTTCCCTGGGGATGCCTTGAGAGAAGAGAGGGAAGAAAAAGGGGGAGTCTTTCTGTTGTGAAAAGCCATTTTATCTGGGGGTAAAATATGGGGCAAAAGGTTTCAGCTGAGGAGCAAAGGTATTTACAACTGCTCTGAAGCCTGCTTAAACACTCAGGGGCTCATGTGCCAAAGAAAGACTTAAAAAATATGTTAAAAGAGGTAACCAAATATAATCCATGGTTTCCTCAAACAGCCACTATAGAAATTGATATCTGGGAAAGAGTTGGAAAAAATCTTAAAAAGGCACACAAGATAGGACAAATCATTTCCCCTGAGATGTTTTCAACATGGAATCTGTTCTGTTCAGTTTTAAGTCCCCATTAAAGAGCTCACAGTCCATAGTCTCTGATTCTGACACAGATGAAATAAGAGAGCTCTCTGCTGAGGTGCCTGCCACCAAAATAAAATCCTTACAGGGATCACCTCCACAGGAGCCAAAGTCTTTTAAAAAATCTCATACAGCTCTATCCAGAAAATTACAGGAAGAGGCAACAGCAAAAAGAGCAAACAATGCCCTCCCTGCTTGCTTCCCAGTTGGAACTGAAAGAGATGCTAATGATCAGGAGTATTTTGTCCATAAGCCTTTTGAAACACAACTGCTAAAAAATCTTAAAGTATAGTTAACAATGGAGTCCAAAGTCCATTTACTGTGGGACTTTTACAAAATGTTTTGGATAACTATCAATTGACACCTTATTATATCAAGCATTTGGCACAACATACCTGTCTCCTGCTCAATTCCTTCATTTTGATGTAAAGCTAAAAACTTGTTTCAGAGCAGGCTCATAAAAACAGGACAGGTCCCAATCCACATTCAGCAATAAATGAGAAAATGCTTTCTGGGACAGGAATATATGTACCACTTAAGGAGCAGATTCCATGTCCTGAAGAGCTATTTCCACAATTGGCAGAATTAGTAAAAAAACCATGGACAACTATTCCAGAGGGTGGGGCTCCGGTGATATCCTTTTTATATATTCTACAAGAACCTCAGGAACCCTTTACTCAATCTGTGGCAAAATTACAAGAAGCTGTTCACAGAGAGGTATCCAACGTAGAAGCTGTGAACATTTTAACTTTAAAATTAGGATATGAAAATGCTAATCTGGATTGTAAACAGGCTTTAAATCAACTGTAAAGTCAAACTGATGATTTAACAGCATATATTTGAGCATGTCAGGACATTGAAACTGAGTCCTATAAGACACCTATGATGGCTCAGGTTATGGCTGGTCTTGCAGATGCAAAAAGGAGTAATACAAAATGTTTTAACTGTAGAAAAATGGGACATACTAGAAAAAATTGCAGCATTCTCGATAGATCTGAAAGGACAGATGCTGCAACTGTAGCACAAGAGAAAAGGGCTTCTGGTGAGGAGGACTCAGGTTCTGTACCTAGACGCTGTCTGAGATGCCAAAAAGGGAGGCATTTGGCCAAATATTGTCATTATAAATTCCATAAGGATGGTACACCATTGCAAAAAAAAAAAAACAAAAAACAAAAAAAACGAGATGAGGGCCTTTCCTCAGGCTGGCAAAACAATAGAGGAGGCACAACCTGTGAGTCAAAATGTCAATCAGATTTACCAAGTGCAAACTCACCAACAAATTTAAGAACAACATCCAAGGTGGCTCCTTGGAGAGATGTTAATTCACTCACCAGGGAAATAACTCAAAGCCTGAGATTAGATCTTTCTGCATCTTGCAGAGTCACTCTCATTGGGACAAGACCACCCCAATTCCCACAGGAATTTGGGGTCCTCCACCTGAGGGAACAATCGGTCTTGCGTTGAGAAAGGCTGACCTAAATTTAAAAGGAATAACTATTGTGCCTAGAGTGAGCGATGATGATTGTAAAGACGAGATACAAGTTCTTGCATGTGCTATGGATCTCTGGGTTTTTGAACAGGGAGACTATGTGACGCAGTTGGTTTTGGTACCTGTAGAGAAGCCTTCTTTTGTTACGTGTGGACAGCTCAAGAGGGAACAAGACCTCAGAGCAAGACTACAAAAGGAGAGATTTATTTTACACAGGAAGTGACTATAAACAGGCCTATGTGTTTTATAAAAATTCATGGAAAATACTTTGATGGTCTAATAGACACTGGTGCGGATGTGTCTATAATTGCATTAGAACAATGGCCTGCCACGTGGCCAGCACAAAGGGCTCCTGTATCCCTTATTGGACTGGGAGCCCCTCAGCACATTTTAAAGAGTGCCTCACCTCTGCCTTATGAGGGACCAGACCAACAAAAAGGTTTTCTTATACCTAATGTGGCACCTATTCCAGTTAACTTATAAGGAAGAGATTTGTTAGAAAAGTGGAAATTAGTGCTGACTAGCGATTCTGATTTTAAAGCTGAACAAACAAGTTCCAATTTGGAAACTGAGCAAATAGATTCAGATTCTAAAGTTAAGAAAATGATTATTAAAATGGGATATCAGAAAGACAAAGGACTAGGAAAAAACTTAGAGGGAATCAAAGAGCCTGTTAAGATTACACTGAAAAACAACAGGCAAGGTATTGCATATCAGCAGGTTTTTTGACAAGGGCCATTGATGCTTCTCCCCCCAAAACAGCTCTGCCTTTACAGTGAAAAACTAAGGAGACTGGGCAGATCAATGGCCCCTTAAGAAGGAGAAGCAAATTCAATTACACAAACTGGTTAAAGAGAATGGTAACTAGGACATTTGGAAAGATCAGTTAGCCCTTGGAATACTCCTGTCTTTGTCATTCCAAAGAAGTCAGGGAAATGGAGGTTGTTACAAGACTTAAGAGCTGTAATGCTTGCTTACCTCCTATGGGGGTGCTGGACTGCCAGATCCAGCTGCAGTTCCCAGAGACTGGCCCCTCATCATAATTGATCTAAAAGATTGCTTTTTTAACATCCCTTTTCATCCTACAGATAGGCCATATTTTGCTTTTTCTGTGCCTAGCCTAAACTTTAAAGAGCCAATGCAACATTATCAATGGGTCACATTACCTCAAGGAATGAGAAATAGCCCAACCTTATGTCAGCTTTTTGTGCAGCAAGCCTTACAAAAGGTTAGACAAACTTATCCTTCTTCATATGTGGTCCATTATATGGATGACGTCTTATTGTCAGCTCCAATTAAAGAACAGTTATATGGTTTATTTACAGCAACAAAGTATTATTTAATATCTTTTGGCCTCTGCACGGTTCCAGACTAAGTACAGTTATCCAGCCCTTACTATTATCTGGAAACACTTGTAACTGACAGAGCGGTAAAGCCACAAAAGTTCCAGATTCGTTGAGATCACTTAAAAACTCTTAATGACTTCCAAAAATTATTAGGTGATACAAATTGGATAAGACCAAAGTTGGGTATTGCTGTTTAGCAATTGAAACACTTGTATGATACCTTACAGGGAGATCTGGCTATTGATTCCCCTCGTTGTCTACTGAGGCACAAGAAGAGCTAGCTTTGGTTGAAAAGATGTTACAACAACATCAAGTTTTTAGAATAAATACAAATTATCCCCTTGTTCTTTATATTCTAAGCACTCCTCATTCTCCTACACGTCTCATAGGACAATATCATGATAAACAGATTTATCCTGTTGAGTGGCTTCACCTATCTAATCAGTTAGTCAAAACCTTACAGTTATACTTAGAGAAAATTGCCAAGGTTGTTACCATGGGAAGAATAAGATCTAAACAACTTTTTGGGATTGATCCTGCTATGATTGTATTGCCTATTGATTTAAATCAATATTTGATACTGCTATAACAAGCTCTATATTGGCAAGTAACCTTTGCAGATTTCATAGGACTAACTGATAATCATTTTCCCCATGATCCTATCTTTCAATTTTTTCTCAAACACTCATGTATTATTCCAAAGATTACTAAATTTGAACCTATTCCCAATGCAACAGTTTACTGATGGCTCCTCCAAGGGCAAGGCTGCAATCTGGAATAAACTATCAACAGGTGATAAAGACTCCAGGACTTTCTGCACAAACATCTGAGGCTACTGGTATATTATTTTTCATACAACAATTTAATTATAAACCGATTAATATAATCAGTGACTCAGCATATGGAGTTTACCTTACTCAGTGTCTTGAGGGGACCAACCTACGGTCAAGCTTAGACCCGCCTTTATTTAACTTGTTTCTTAGACTAAAACAGGCGATTCTTAATCAAACAGCACCCTTTTACACTGGTCACATAAGATCTCATTCTAATTTGCCTGGATTTTGAACATATGGTAATCAACAGGCTGATTCCCTAATTGCTTTTATTGCACCATTTGATGCAGTGAGGCAATCTCATTCTTACCACCATCAGAATAGTAAGGCTCTAGTCAAGGAATTTCAATTACCCAGATCTCAAGCAAGACAAATTGTTGTGTCTTGTCCTACTGTCAAAAGATTCCTAGGCCTCTGCCATCAGAAGGCAATAACCACAGAGGCTTAAAACATAATGAGATTTGGCAAATGGATATTACACATTTTCCTTCATTTGGCAGATTGCAATATGCTCATGTGTCTATTGGCACATACTTCCATTTAATTCATGCCACTTGTCACACAGGAGAAAAAACTGCATGTTCAACAACATTGTTTATTGGCATTTGCCTCTATGGGTGTTCTACCCACCATAAAACCTGATAATGGACCTTCATACATAAGCAAACCATTCAAGTCATTGTTTCAGCTATGGTATATTAAACATGTTACTGGAATTCCTTATAACCCTCAAGGACAAGCAATTGTAGAAAGAGCACATCTATCTATTGAAATGCAATTACATAAACGAAAGGGAGGATTGCAGTTACCTCCCCAAACACAACTGGATTTTGCTACTTTTACATTAAACTTTTTAAATCCAGCTACAGACAGCAAGTTGACCCCTGAAGAACTTCACTGGTCAATATCCAAGGATGATGTTCAACAAAGAGCTCAAGTGCCTTGGAAAGATATCAGCACAGCAAAGTGGGAAGGACCAGTACAGCCAATAATGTAGAGACGAGGCTATGCTTGTGTCTTAACAGGTGATGGACCCACAAGGTGGCTGCCATCAACCACTGGCAGGAAACATGGCTGATCTTGGAGACAGTCTGGCATGACGGCCCCACCCATCTGGGCCCTCCAGAAGATGAGTCTAATGGATGAGACTCGCCCCCAGAGACCTGCCAATCTGCCAGAAAATCGACCTCCAGTGCCCCCTAGAGACCAGGAGAGCGGATGAGTGATCCAGTGGAACGATATCCAAGCAACGATCCATGAAGCTAGAGATATTGTCACCAGAAAGGGAATTCCACCAACCCCTGAAAATCTTTTGGTTGCCTTTATGGCTCTGCTGACAGTATCTGTATTTATGACACCTGACTCAGGAGAGGAGTAATAGATTTATGTCCCTGATCCAGTTGTTGTTAGAAAAACAAAAGGGAGAGGAAGTTGGAGCCCACTACAAAGTGGCTCTGAGCAGGCTTTAAATTTTACTAATTGGCTTTCTGTGTTTATCTGTGAGTCTGTCCTAGGCCTTGGCCCCTTGCCTGGCAATGGGAGCTGATTCATAGTAAGTGAACCTGGATGAATCACTGGTCCTGGCTGAGTCCTGTAGTGGCCTGTGAGGCCAGAGATACCTCAAAGGGCAAGATAAGGGCACAGCTGTGGACACCTTGGCTCCTCTACTAATTAAGTAAATGGAGACAGCAGTTAAAGGAAGTTCACTCCTGCAGTCTCAATCCTACTATGAATGTTATCTTGGAGATAAGATGATGCTCCTAAATTGTCAAACCACTTGGAGAAGTCTTTGAAGTGACTCCCAAGGTCCTGCTCATATCCTGCACTTTTTTCAGTTTTCTCACCTGTTGTCATGGTCCTAATAAAAGTTGGCTGATCCAGAGAAGTTGGAGTCTTAGCCCTCAGAGTCTCAGGCTCAACTAAAGAGTTTGACCCTCCTGGAGCCCTAAAAAGTCATACACTGTCTCTTTTTATTTAACTTCTGCCTTACACTCATTTGGGAGATTGGGGATTTAGGTCAGAACCTGATACTCAGCCACACTTCCCTGCTTTGGAGCCAGTGGAGTATGGACTGTAAATTAAATAAACCTTTCCTTCCAAAAAGAAGACATTCCAGTGAGAGTTTGCAAAGTCAATAGCAAGTCTTGTGATCTAGAATCTTTGTCCACAAGGTAGAAAAAACTGTCAAATACTGTATAAATACCTTCCTAGTCTGACCCTGAAATTTCACTGTGGAATGTATTCTATGATTTAAATGTGGCTGCCCTCCAAGGATCAAGGTGTTGAGTGAGCACTTGGTCCCCAGAGTGGCAATTTGAGAGGGATCAGGAATTTTAAAAAGTGGGGCCCAATTTGTAGGTAGTCCAGTCAGTAGAGGCATTACCCCAGGAATTGAAGTGGACCTTGTAGAATTCTGACTTAGTTCTTGTGAGAGCAAATTATTATGTGATCATTGCAGGATAGCACTAATTTTGTTATGAAGGCACATACATGTGGGTCTCTCAGATCCATGTTTGTTATTTAGAATATTTATATTGGTTAATTATTATCTTAATTTTGTGAGTTTTATTATATGAAACAATGAGTACTTAGCAGGAAAAATATCACAAAAGTACTGAGTTTCCAATATTTATTGAGTGTTTATAAAAAATCATCAAAATTTTCAACAACTGGTTTTGGGTGTACAAAGTCTAAAAAAGAACACCATAAATAAATTCCTACATGAGCTATAATGAAAATATCAGTAGAACTTTACTAGATCTTTACTTCGCTGTCTCACCTGGGGCAGCCCCACACTTGACAAAAGCACATTGCATACACATGCGTATGTACACCGACGACACGTGTCGTTTTCTTTCCTGGCTCTGACACCTCACTGGTCTTGCTGTTTTGGCATGAGATTCTCAGTGCATTATACACTGTGTAGTTAACAGGAACATAATATAAATTATTAAATTATTAATATATATTGTGCATTTAGAATAGATATTAATTCAATAGAATAGATTTTCACATCAGCTGTGTGCTTGCTTGCAAAACCTAAAAGATAACATCAGAAATCAATTCCTATATGAACATAATGAAAACACCAATGGACCCCTAAGCTTTGCTCCAGAAAAATAAGCTTTGCTTCAGCAAACCCAAGGCCGTCTTCACACACGACAAACGCGCATTCCATGCATGTGTCTCGTTACACAGACAGCATCTGCGCTTAGCGTTCCTGTCCTATGTGCCAGTCTTGTCACCCTTCTTCTCTTCCTGAATTGTCAGGAGCTTCCTACTATGTTGTACAACATGTGCAACATAAGGAGGAAAATAAGATGTCAATAAAGTACAATACCAAATATGTAATGAGTGTTTGGAATAAACATCAACATTTCCACGACAACTGTTTACTTGGTTGCAAAACCTAAGAGAAACCATCACAAATAAAATTCTATGTGAACTACAGTGTAAGCACAAACCAAAGTCTGCCGTAGGAATGAGCTTTGCTTCAACTGTCACCGCAAGGCAGGCTTCCCACAGGACGGCCGCGTGGTCCAGACACAAGCGCGTTTCCCTTTCCTGCCTTTTCTGTACCCCTCAGAGAAAGGTTCTGGGAGGCACATCTGGCTACCATGACACTACGGTACAGATTTACAGTGGAAAAGTAGAGGACGGGCCCCCGGAGCCCAGTCTTACGTCCCTTAATAAAGGGCCCATCGCCCTGTTCTGCCCGGCGATGCCAGGTCCTCCTCTCGCACACGTCCCAGCGCTGTGGTACCAGCTGCTCCTGTGTCCCAGCTACACCTTGTCCCTGGTGCTATTGCATTTCCATTTCACTTTCCATCTTCAAAACTGTGAGTTAAAGAAACTTTTTGTTCTAACTTACGTAGCTGAAGGTCTTTTTCTGGAAGAAGAAAATGAACTAACAGCATAATGCTAATGAATAGGACATGACTTGCACATATTTACTCGTGAAGCCAGTCAGCGCATATCCACTTCTAATTCTGCCTTCTCAGTAGTGTTCTGGGCTTTAAGGGAAGGAGGCTGAACTGAACATATTTAATTCTGGCCCCACCACAGTATAATCCCCAGGGAAGTAGCATCAGTGTAGTACTTCCAGCCAGCACTCTTGTCCTCAGCAGGTGGATAATGCGTTGTGAGTTCTAAGGTGGCCTCACTTTCTGTGCCACTTTGCTTTAAGCAGTTTCTGCCCTCACAGGACAGGGCCCTGCGGTCAGTGTTTCCCACTACTGAGGCCTGAGAAACTTGCCTAGGGAACAGAGTAACTTCCCTCTTCTGACACACTTATACCACCGTGACCTGGATTAAAGTTGCTTGCACTAATCTTACTATTTTAAAATACAACTGTTTCCAGGTTGAAAGCTTTGTCCTGGTCTGACATGATGGCAGTGTAGCACTGAGGCAGAAGCAGGTACATTCCATAGTGACGCCTCTAAAAACCTCTTCTCTTCTCTGTCCTCCTACCTTCTCACCCCTTGCCTAACGCCGGACCTCTGCTGCGCTGTCTTTTCCCTCCCATGATTATTGCTGCAGAAGGTTTTCCAGGACTAGAGAATATTTCGTTTCATTTGCTCTTGAGTGATTATGGAAAAGGATTACTTCTGATTTTTTCTAATTTTACACTCTCATTGTTAATGCAAAATCATATTATTTATTTTATATTCTCCTTAGCTTTATATTCTGCCATTTCCTTTTTCTAGACCCACACTGAGAGGATACGTGTAAGAAACAATGCTCCTTCTTGGTTGCCCTTCTGAGTTTCACACCGGAGCCTGTGGTCTTATTTTCCAGCCCTATTAAGAGATGCATCACAAAAATATAGGAAAGAGCTTTGTGCTTTTCCCATACTAGCCAATTATTCTAATTTGTTCTGTCTCTAAAGACTGAGAGGAGAAATCCACACAAAGGCTGATTACGTGATCTATTCCAGGGAAAAAACCTGCAGGTAGTCAATTTACTAATGCTCAGCGTCTTAAGGGGTGACAGAACCAATCATCACCAATTTTCTTCATTTAAATTAGTGTTTTACAACTTACACATATTTCATATTGAGTAATGTATCCTTTAAGTTAAGAATAGAGCTGGACAAAAGGAAAAGAACAAAAAGGTGAGCAACACATCATTTTAAATTACAGTGCAGTAATATAGCTACACACTTCCCTGAGGAATTCAGCTGCTTTAGGGACACATTTAGCACAAAACTATAAGAAAGCTAACAAAGCCTCAAACCACTTCACAGTAGCCTGGAGAGGTAAAGGTCAAACATGATTATTGCCTGGCTCCAGAGACAGCAGCACCTACCAAAAAGGGTACAGGACAGGAAAATCTGGAACCTTGTGTTCTAATTTCATTTATTCCAGGAATTTATTGTGCGATCTGAGTGAATTTTAGCCTAGCCCACTTTTTCCAATTACAAAGACGTATATCATCTCTCAGTGGAGTGAAATACCAGACCTGAAAAGCTGCAGAATTCTTTAGGAAAAAACAAAACAAAAATCATGCCTTCTAACCAAAATTGAATAATTCAAAGAGTCAATGGAAGTTTAATAAAAGCCTGCCTTGTATCAAATTGCATGATGTAATTGCTTTTTGTTTCCCTATAGTTTTGGGACCCATGGCTATGCATGTGCTCTATACAATTACTTTTTGAAAACTATTTTAATGGTATATTTATTGAGATGACAAATTGCAAGAAATCATAATTAACTGAAGTCAATAGATACTATGTGTTTCAAGGTCATTAAGGTTATATTTGAAAGATGATCTAAACTCAACCTTAGGAAGACTAGCAAAATATCCTAATGCTTCACGTCTACCGTGCATCCGTGAGAGAAATAGAATACTCAGACAGAACCCACACAACTGTTCCGTATGCGGTAGCTTTAATACAAAGATCCAAATTATCTGCCGTTCATTTCTTCCTGAGTTAAACTCTATGTCATTTTTTTTCAGCTTAGCTGAGTTTTGTGACTGTGATTAATAGAACAAGACAAAGAAAAGTATGGCCTTTGGGTCAAGTCCAGGCAAATGACTGCTGTCAGGAGTGTCAGAACACAATTGCCTTCACTGCATGTAACACTGGAGACCTTCCATACTACAGCAGCAGCGCTGAGTACTTGTAAGAAACAGAAAGGCTCTAAAAGCCTAAAATATGCATAGCACTATCTGTCTCTTTAGGGAAAATGAATTTCCAGCCCTTGCATTCAATCAACTGAAATTGGATTCTATGTAATTTCTAAGACCATAGGCGATCATGCAGTTTCTGCTTGGTTCTCACAGCATGTTTGACTTCTGGACACGATTTCATGGGACACTATTTTGAAGTTTAAAAAGTATGGCATGAGACATTCAAGCCACAACAGCTCCACTCGAGTCCAGTCTTCAAGTCATCCCACTTCAGGTGCCAGATGAGAATGAAAAGCATCTAGACGATTCCATCTCCTCTCAGAGGCTAAGGCTTCCAGACACCAAGTACAGGCCAAAGACAAGACGTTCGCACTACACACAGACTCTGTGTGCATATTGACATTATTTTTGTTTGTATGTCACTAAACTTGTGTCAATAGATAGAAGCAACTTGCCAATACACAGGAAAACAAACTTTCACAGAGGGCCTGTTTAGACATGAATGTTGATCAATTTGGTTAATATACATGATAAGAATGTATAGATGCATAACTAAGATAGTGCATGTATATGCACATTCTGTATCTATGTAGAGACTAGTTTTATTATCCATAAAATGGAGGAAAGTTGGTAATAGCTAATTTTTCTACATGTTTTTAGTATTTTCCAAGAAGTAATAACTTTTTCCTGGGTGTAGGCCTATTTTAACACTCACAGAAACTCCTCAAGAGGTAAAATGATGTCATCTGTATTTTCTAGATGATAAAACTGAGACAAAAGCAAAAAGTAATTTGTCTTTAGAAAAGAATTTTAGGGCTGGGAATATAGTTCAGCAGCAAAGCACCTGCCTGGCAAGCATGAGGCCATGAGTTCAATTCCCAGTAAAAAAAAAAAAAAAAAAAAAAAAGAATTTTAGAATTCAGAATTGAACTCAGTGAAGCATCATTATCAAATATTCAAGAAGTCAGTCTTTGAAAGAAAACAGAACTGCAATCATAATTCTGACTCTAGCTTTGAAGAATTCTATCGCATCTAAGAACAGGTTTGTTTTTAAAATTAAAAAGATCACTGTATACTTTGATTACTAACTGCTGCATTTAAAAAAGTTAACAAAGA
>PVJX010017845.1:0-37629 GCA_004027295.1 Dolichotis patagonum
TCTTTGTTGCAGCTGTTTATGTCTTTGCAGGGTTCATATAATTTAGTGTGGCCCACCCAGGATAGTGTATTTTGACTAACTCAAAGTTAAGCTTATTTACATCTGCAAAATACCTTTTGTCATAGAATGCAATAAAGTCATGATAATAATATCCCATAATACTCAAATTCCTGCTCACATTCAAAGGAAGTGATAAAACACATACATTTGAGGCAGTGATCTTGAGGGCCATCTGAGAATGGCCCTCTGCCTACCATACTTTCCTATCAGCCTGGTCTGAATGTATCCCCCAAATTTATTTTTTGAAACTTAATTGCCAGCAAGATAGTATTAACCATCGACATCTAATGAGTTTCTATTTATCTTTCTGTTCCCAGTAATACTACTTCTGGTCAAGGCCACCTTCTTTATTCCGCCGCCCCTTTTCTCTCTCTGCTTCTTTCTCAGGCCATTCTCTTTCACGTTTTTACTGTACTATTACAAGTCTATTGCAACCATCCCTTTATCTTTTCCTCCTCTCTCCCTTACTGAGTTTCTCTGGTTGTCTCTTTTCTCCTCTTTGTCCACCCCATCTCAACATTCACATAAAAATATTCACTAGCTGGGAAGCATACACTTTCCAGTGAGGCATCAGAAATGAAAGACCCTGGAAGGCACACTTGGTGAGTTGGGATTTAGGCAGAAATTGAGGTGTCACAGGAAAGATGTGCCACTTCCCAGAGTCTGGGGTCAGCCTCACTCCCTGAGGTGATGACCATCAAGTAAGGTTTACAGAGTGGCAGGCCCAAGAGGCCAATGATGGGGAATTTCAGATGAATCTGGACTGCAGGATCCCAGGACCAGATTCATCTCCTGAGATCATCCACTCTGAGGGGGAGGCTGGGGGCACTGGGTGAGGATCCGCTTCCACAGTAGGGATTTGACAGGGTATGGAGTGGGACGACAATGAGGGTTTTAAGAAGGAAGACTTAAGCTGGTGTTATACTGTGACTTTAGCAAGACTTTTGTATCAAAAAAATCCTAAGGGCTGGAGATGCAGCTCTACAGTTCATACTAAGGTCCTGGGTTCAATCCCAGTACTGAAGGAGAAAAAAAAAAGAAACAAAAGGAAAACTGGCAACAGGTGGCCTCCACTAGAAGGGCCAGAATGGGATGGACCTCTGAGGAGTGTTAGCCAGAAATGGACTTGGAGCCAGGACCTAGAAGTGGAGGGACTGGCCTGGCATCTCAAGGCAACACAAGATTATTGCTGGATGAGAAGAGCCAGGCCAGGATTGTAATCTTTGTAAGCATGCTCAGGACTGGGTGTGTAAGACCTGGTGATGGGAGTGTGCCCACAGGCAGGTTTGAATAGGAAAGAAACATTCTCCAGATGGAATGCTGTCCTCACAACTGCTTCCAGAGAGGCAAGAAACTGACTTGAGTGGGGCCTAAGTCTTCAATTGGCCATCTCACCCTGTCCCTCATTCTTCCCCATAGAAGTTCTTCCTTATGGTTTAGTGTGCAATGGAGCCAGCCTGCTCGCATCCTTTTCAAGTTAAATGCTGCAAACAGTGAGAGATTAGAGTTATGAGGGCCATAACTGTTGAATCTTGAGATGTCCTCTATGTAACAATTTTTGTTTGTTTAAAATAGTCTCACTATGTGGTTCAGCCTGGTCTCAAATGCTCCTGCCTCAGCCCCAAATGCTGGGATTACACATGAGTGGCCCCAGGCCTGGCTACTTTATAAACTACAAAGTCAAATAGTCCTTTTTGTGAGATATAAATAAAGGATCCTTTGGGAATAACTTTTGGTTGCTTATGCCCATTATGTAAACAAGGAATTAAGAATAGAATTTTCTGGTTGATCCTGGGAACAGTACTAGATTCAAATGAAGGGTTAGAAATAGTGCTTTCTGATTAGCCCTATGACCAGTACTCAGGAGCTGTAAACTTGCATTTACTGGGGGTTCCATGTTCTGCACATGCCTTCTCTATTTAGGAAACACCTTACTCAACTTGTGAGCCATGGGGTTTTATGAATTCTAACATGTTTGGCCTGGTTGGTTGTCTAGTTTACCCCACCCTAATCTCCTACCTCAGCTTGACTTTCACCCTCATTGAGAACTTTACTTGACACTGTCATCCAGAGCAGGTAAAGCTCTGATTGTGATGTTTCAACCTTGAATTCAGTTTATCTTTGCCTTGACCATGGTTCAGACCCACAACCTATCCCTCACTCTTAAAACCCAAACTATGAGGCCCACTAGACACTCATGTCAGTCAAGTTTCATCTCACATGAGGTACCCGGCTCCAGAACTGGGTTTGTATTTGGTAATTGCCTCATTCAGTTGTAAGTTTAATCCTGATAACTGCAGTTAAATTCAGCTGGATAATTGATTTCAGTCCTACTGTAGTACTCACCCTTAAGCTGAGCATCTGGATTCCTTCAGCTGCATTCAGTATGTGTGATTACCTTAACCCTACAGAAAAATTCATCCCATGTATGGGTCTTCTGTCAGGGATAATTCTGATAACCTCATCTGCAAGGCTAAGTTTTTTTCAAATAATTTCAAATCTGCACACAGATTCATCCTCAATGATTCCAAAATTAAAGCTGTATCAATAGTCATGACTACCTTTCTTCAAAGAAAAATTCATGCCCAGTGCTGACCTCAGCCTGCCAGAAAAATTCCAGAAATTGACAGGATTGTGCTAACTGGATGATGTCAACTGAGGAACTCACCTCCAGTGTTGCCCCATCTCAGAGATGTACCGACCCCATGACCTCAGATCTATAGTTTGTCTTTGGCTTCAAAAAATGGATTCCATTTCTAGCAATTGTGTCACTTCCTACAAGATCCAGGAATGAGAGATGCCAAGTATTGGGCATAGAAGATGCAAAATCAAATATAAAGGAAGGAACACTTGCCAATGAAATTCTTGTATTCTGTGGCAAGGGTTGGTCCCAATAATCCTTCACAGCGGAATGGAAAGTGACAGTCTTGGTTCTAACACAGTTCCTCATACTACCCAAGTTCTCTCCTTCCTTGCAGAGTCAAATTTACTGAAACATTTATTTCTACTTGATAAAGTCTGCTCATGCCTCGTTCCCTCTCTTGGTCTGTAAGTCTTCCTCACTAGTTCTCACCAAGGAACCCCTTGTCTTTAAGTCAACAAACTCTTATGACATTGGTTCCTTGGATCTCAATAATTCTCTTTCCATAAACCCTTTCTGTTTGGTCTCCAGGACACCCTACTCTTCTGGTTATTTTCTTTTTTTGTAATTTCTTCTCTGTCTCCTCATTGCAGGATCAATCTCCCCTAAAAGGTCAGTAAATTTTTCAGGAACTCAACCTCAGTATGGGCTCACTGCTCTATCTCACCTTTACTTATAATAAAGTCCAACTCCTCAAATGCTGTAATTCCCACCTTTTCCCTGCCCCCAGAACTCCTGAAGCAATACCTGATTCCCTCCTGCTCATCCTTGGAGCTCAGCTTCAGAAACCATTTCCTGATGAAAACTATTTGCCTTCTTAGTCAAACCTCTTTACTGCACACATAGCTTGGGTCTAATCCAGACTGCTCAGGTTCAAATCCTGACCCCACCATTCACTAATCATAGGACCTTGGGAGAATTAAGATACTTGAATGAATAGGTGCCTGTTTTGTAATAGCAATGTAATAATCCTCAGCTCAATCCATGGCTAATATTATCAGGTGTTAGTAACAGGATTTTTTTTAAAAAAGTCCTTTAAATAAAAAGGATGATATGATCCAAAATATCGTGATGTTCCCCATAAATATGTACAAATGATATATGTCAATCAGAAATAAAACATAAAGGACAAAGTTCTGGAGCAGTGATTCTCTAGAGTGTGCATGAGAATCACCTGAGCATTAGCATATCTTAGGGGAGGAGGGCTAATAATTTGTACTTCTTACAAGTTTACTGGTGATATTAACACTTTTAGGCTGGAGAGCACAGTTTGAGAAATACATTACAGAAATTCCAGGGATTTTTTTCAGAGACTTCAAGTCTCCTGCTTGTATTAAGGACATTTAAGGATGCAATATCATCTGTTTTATTTTACAGGATATAATATCATCTGTTTTATTTTACACTTCTCTGGTCACTGAAACCTAAACAGAAAGTTGTGGTTAAAAAAAATGAAATGAAAGGGCAAATAAAAAGAAAGCAGCAACAAATTTAAATGCTGAGAGCAAGGAGAGGAAAGCAAAGCCTGCCTTAGGAGGGTGCACACAGTGGGGCCCTGAGAGCTGGAACCCAGTGAAGACAGCAGTTAAGCCACGGTGTAGTCCCGAGACCTGGCAACACAAAGGAGCTCCCTCTTGCTTCATCTGAATCTGGGCTGCACAGGCATGAACCAGGACATGCACACCAGACCTGTCTTTCCTGAGCCGGCTTCAGGCCTGAACACGGCTTTGCACAAAGATGTGCAAATTCACATTCACACTCACAGGCAAGGTTTCTGGTTTCAGGGCTCAGCTACCAAACCAAGTCCAGGTCTGTGTGAGTCTGCTTAGTTACTTCAGAGGCCATTGCAGAGACAGACTGTCAACCATCCTGAGGACCAGCAAGGGCGAGACGGCATTCTGTACCCCATTTTGAGGGAAAATTATGAGCCACTGCAGCTGCTGGGCTCGGTCATGGCGCTTCAGGGGCCAGTTCTGAGATGCTATCCAGCTCTGCTTTGCTCCTCAGTACCCAGTTGATAATGAAGCAGAGTGCCAGGAGGCCAGTCCCCAGCAGGTCCCCCAGCCCAGTAAGGTATGGGATGCAGTGGTTGTCAGGATCCAGAGCCTGGTGCCAGGTCAGCCGAACCATCACTTCCGCCAGGTACAGCAAGATTGTCACCTGCCATAAGAGCAAGCAGAAAGAAAGTGATGTAGAGCCGAGAAATACCAACTGGGTTTCAAGGGCAGACACCAAAGTAGACATGTCAGCCCCAGTCAGCCCCTTCCTCAAGCTTCCTCGGGGTCTGCCTTCACTTGCATATATGCTAGACACTTGGCCCCCAGTGTGGCAATACTGAAGTGGTGGAATCTTTAAGAGATAAAGCTTAGTGGAAGATTAGGTCATGAATGGGTTAAAAGTGTGGGAAGGAACTGTAGGTCTGGCCCCCTGGGACTGGAATAGTGGGCTGTTGTATCAGTAGGCTCTTCCCTGCTTTCCTGCTTTTTTACTCACAACTGTGCCCTTTCAGAACATGTCTGGTCCCCTGTCCACTTTTTCCTCCATCATGTGTAATGGCCAGGGGGCCATCATCAAATGCCAGCACCATGCTGTTTTGATCCTTCAGCCTCCAGAACTGTGAGTCAAATAATTTTTTTTTTTTTCTGTATCAGGGATTGAACTCATGACCTCATGCTTGCCAGGCAGGCACTTATGCTGCTGAGCTAAATCCCTGGCCCAAATCTCTTTTCTTTATAAGTTCCTCAGCAACACCAAATGGACTAGGTCCCAAAGTTCCACACAGACCTGCTGCCAATTACTAATGGGGACATTCTCTGCTATACCAGGCTCCACTCCTAGGACCTTTCTGGGGCTTCCACTCATATTTGCTTGAGCTCCTCTTCCCTGAAGCTTTAGTCAGCTCTTCCTATAGCTTGCAAGGGAGGTCCACACAGTTCTGGTTATGTCCAATGGCCCTTCTGAACTTTATCTAGGCTCCTTTCTAGATGCTGCAACTACTCAGGAGAATTGCTTGGACTTGCCCAAGCTTACCTTTTGGGGTCAGGAACATGCTATTTAAATGCAAATGCCATAAACTTGAGGAGGTTAGACAATGTCCAGTCCTTAGTACTAGCAACACCCCCAAAGAATTGCCCACCAGTGCCCAGAAACCTCCCTTCAGAAGCCTCAGGCCCACTGGGGACATTAGCCAGTTGGGAGTCATGGCAGTCTGCTAAAGGCAACTGTGAAACAGGTGCCAGTTTAATTTTCTTCACCACTGTCCTCACCACCACCTAACCCTAAACAAAGACTTTGTGTGTCTTTTAGCAGTACCCTAGGAAGCCTAGTCCCTGTCTACCCACACTCTGTGATATCATGGATCACTGGACCCACTAATGAGCTTGCTCCATGGGAATACACTGCATCCTGAGGCAGCTGCTCTGATGAGTGAGTGGCATGCAGAGTGCAGTACGCGGAGGACACTGAGAAGTGTGCAGTGCATTGTACACACAGCACACCGGGTGAGGTATGTAGTATACGCTACAGCCTGTGTGCCTAGAGCAGGCCACATGGCTTGAACAAGTTGACTGGGTCCCTGAAAGAGTGGAGCCTCTTTCCCACCCAGTTCCATGCAGCACCTCCCTTAGGACAGGAGATAATGCATGCCTGCTAAGTCACCCCATGAAGGCTGCTCCTTTGCTGCTGCAGTCTTCCTTACCTGGATCAGGCCTGCTAGCAGATACAGCACCATAAAGGTCTTGCTGTTGGTCACTGACTGACCTTCCACCAGGTAGATGATGTAGAAGAAAATCAGATGGCCTGGAATCACCAAAAAGAGCAGGACTCGGGCCGACTTGGAATTGATTTCTGAAAAAAACAAAATCAAGAGCACTGTATGACCTTCCTGGCAGCAGAAGCTACCTTGGCATGTGGTCATTCTCAATAAGGCTTCTACATTTATTCAGCTATTCATTCCACAAGTGTTCACTAAGCACCTACTATCTGACTTGTTCTAGGAGAAGAGAATTCAGTCTTGTCTCTTGCTGCACTGTGGTGGTTAACTGATTGCCAGTCTGAGTGGGGAATGCCCAGCTGAATTGAGTCAGCATTGTTCTGGCCATGAAAGACTGACTTTAAGGGGGGTTGTTGTCTGAACACCATAAAAAGAAGAGTGGGTGAGAAGGATTTCAGTTGCTTTTCCTTGGAGGAGTTCTGGCTGTTCTCTCTGGAGGAGCTCTGGTCTTCCCCTTTACCTTAGAAGTCATCTCTTGGATTTTGACGCAGATTCTTCAGCTCTCAGCACTGGCCTTTCGGCCTGTCAGTGCAGACTTTTCAGCGTCTAGCCCCAACCCTTTAACCTCCCAACACAGACCTTCAGTCTTCTGTCTCAGATCCTTCAGCCTCCGGATGCATGGGACACTGCTGCGGGCTCCAGGTCTTCACTGAATCCTTTGGATCTCTAGTGCAAGACAGATCTTTTGTACTCTTCTACACTTGACTCTGGTCAGCCACTGTAAGCCGATCTTGTACATTTCTGTGTCTTGCATTTAATTTGATTTAGTGCATGTGCGGTCTTTTGAGGAGCCTTGTCCCACCCAGCTCTGGCGAGTTCTTGCAAGCATTCAGTAATACATGCATGCAGTTGACATTTTGGGGAAGAGAGATAATATTCAAGTACACAAAACAAATAAAAGTCATTTCAAAATGTACAAGATATAACGTATACATGAGTAGGAGTGAGATCCTGGAAGTCAGAACATCTTGTGGGGAGGTAATATTTAAACTGAGATCTAATTTGGGAGAGAGGATTCTAGGCAGAGGAAAGAGAATATGTAAAGAGTTCAGGGTAGAAAAGAGCTTGCAGGTGGAATTGTAAGAGGAATTGCAAGAGGAATTTCTGCATTCCCCCAGGCATTGCATTAGTAACCCAGGGAGGGCAAAATACTCACAGGACAGCCTCTCCTTACTAATCTCTGGGGCCTCGACAGCACAACTGTGTGTGCTAGTGAGCCCCACAGTTTTCTCTGCTCTATGAATTTAAGACTTTCCAATGAATGTCATTCACTTTTGTTCAACACAAGCAGTGTTTTAACATGTTCCTGCTAGCTCATTCCACTGGTGGTACGAGTATGACTGTCCCATTGGATGCTTGAACCACTGGTGGTACAGATGGATCTAATCACTTTTATCAGTCATTTTACTAACAAAATTAATAAAAAGCCACCTGCTAGGGCAGTCACATCTATGCCACCAGGGGTTTA
The DNA here is from genome assembly GCA_004027295.1 of Dolichotis patagonum. Classification (NCBI taxonomy): domain Eukaryota; kingdom Metazoa; phylum Chordata; class Mammalia; order Rodentia; family Caviidae; genus Dolichotis; species Dolichotis patagonum. The sequence goes on from PVJX010017845.1 coordinate 7,942, forward strand.
TACCATTTAGCAGTGAGACATACAAATTAAGGCCCCATTGTGAACATGCTAAACTGCAATATGTGAATGTGACTGGTTCTCAAAAGAAAGAGTTTCAATAAAAATCTCTGTTTACCGCATAGTTAATATAATGTATGTCAACAAAATAAGGGAAAGGGAGGGAAAAATCATATGTAGCTTAAAAGCTAAAAGCCTATCATAAAATACAGAGAGAAGAATGTTTAAGAGCACCAAAATCTACTCACAATGAGAAATTATAGACAATAAATAGTCTTTTTTAACACATGAAACAAACAAAGATTTTGAAAGATGGAGAGAAAAGGGACTTCAGGAACCGATAAGCAACATGGTATGAGTTTCCTGAAGACTTTTTTTTAATTTGGTCTTATGTATCTCAGACTAGGTCCAATAAAATTTGGCAGCCCAGAATTGCCAATGACAGTAGACAGAGAGTCAACAAATATCTGCTCTCTTTAGCCAAGGGTGAAGAAAACTGTAGCCTAGCAAAGCAGAGAACTTTTAGGCAGTAACTACTATTATTTGGCCAAACACTAGGAAAAGCTGCCACCAAACTTCCATAGCAAAGGCTGATGGGGGTATCTGGACTTCCTTCTCCATCCAGGCATCATGTGGGTCTCCCCTCTGTGGCTGAGGTAACACAGAGAAGACAGGGTGGAAAGTCAGAAAGTTTACCCCGCATTGTGTCAGTCACAGCCATGTGAGGTGCAGTAACAAAGCATCCCTTCCCCCGCCCCAGCTATCTTGGTGTCAAAGGAGGCCCAGTGAGCAACCTAGACTACTCATATACTGCCTGGCAATAACAAAATGCTTCTCCTCCTGCCACTGACTGGCCACAAGGAAATAGTGTGTTTCCTTTCCCACAATGATACAGGTCAGCTAAAACAGAAGAGTTAAATAAGATCCATAGTCTTATCCAAAATATGAAGATTCAACCTAAAATCACATCATACTAAGGGCAAGAAAAATCTCAATGGGGATTAAAAACAATAACCCAAGAGACAACAAACTGAGATGACACAGATGGCAGAATTGCCTACAACCAACCTTAACACATACACGATGGCGTCATAATTTGTACTTCTGCTGCCAGGCACCTTGAACCACTGGTGGCACACGAATGACTGTTGCATTGGGTGGATCTTTATTAATTTCATTAATAAAAAGATCAATAAAAGTGATTACATTCATTTATACCATCAATATAAGCTGCCAATAGAACAGTCATGTATGACCACCATGAGTTCAAACCAGCTGGAACATGTTAATGAAGCCCTTATAAACATCTTTCAACACAAAATCCCACACACACTTGAAACAAGTGAAAAAATAAGTCAGGTGCAACCCCCTCTGGCCCAGAGGAGTGCCATGCCATTGGCCACTGCCCTCAGTGACCCTCCCCATCTCTTAGACCAAGTACTTGATCTTTGGCTCCCACTCCTCCTCCTAGAACCTAGAACTGCAGTGAATTAACCATGCTGAGTTGAAGGGTGACTCAGTGACCTCTCACCCAAACAGAAGACCTCAACAGGCTCCAATCTATGCTCCTGTGCTTCTTCTGGCATTCTTCCTACAACTTCAACAACTAGTTGAAGTTACAGCTTCACTAATTAGAATGGGACCAAACAGGATGAAACAGAATGAATCCACTCAGAACAAAACCTTGAAAGTGGTATATGACTTCAAAACAAGATAGCACAACATGCATGCCCGGACTGACGCCACCAGCCCTCCCCTTGGCCCAGGACCATGTACGCCACTGCATCGTGCTTCCCACATGCCCCATGGATGCCCAGACCCAGGACACCTGCTGGTCCCTTAGGGACACTCCCTACCTCCTGGACTTAATAATGCTGTTGATCCTCAGCTCCCACCTTTTCTCTCAGAACCTTGAACTACAGCAAATTAACCATGCTAGCTTCATGGGAGATTTAGTAACTACCTCTCCCAAACAGAGGATCTCAGCAGGCTCCAGTCAGTGTGGTGAGTATGCCTCTAAAATAGAGGTGTACAGTGGGTAAATAGGGCCAGTAGTAAAGCTTCCTCCAACTAACTGTAAGACCTTCGTGAGTCTGGCAAGAGTGTGGGTGACTCCTTCCTGCACACAGAGAACATCAGGCAGGGTGAGGGGAGTGCCAATAAGGACTCCCCCAACTTGGAGAAAATTAAGAGGGCTTATGAGACACACAGGCACACAATAGGGACACAGTAGGGCCTCCGCTGACACAAACATTATAGACAGCGAGATTTGGTGACCTGGAATAACCTGAAGATAAAGTAACAGCGGGATCTAAAAGTTGACCTACATCAATACTACTAGGCTTGTCAGCCCAGGAATAATATAGGATTCACCCAATATGCCCTGTAGGGGGAAGTCACATGACTAGCCCACCTCTTCACTGTGGGACCAAGCAATTGGACAAACATCAACCTTACAGTAGGACCCCAAGATATACCCTACCAAAAGTTGACACTAGTGGGATTGAAGGCCCAAATATTAACCCGAAAGGGGAAAATGGCAAAATGAAAAAGCAAAATGCAACCTCAAACATCTAGTCCACCAGGAGCAAGTACAGGAGATATTGAAATAGAGGACTTCAAAAGTAACATGCAGAATGCCTGAAAAGATAGCAAGTGAAATAAAAAAAAAACTCCATGAGGCTATAGAGGAAATCAAATTAGCAGTCATCTCTTATATAAAGACAGAAACAACAACCTTAGTAAAGGAGTTGCTCTGTGCAGCTAAAGAAGAAATAGATAAGTACAGGAGCATGGGAATCTGATGGAAACCTTGAATGAACAATATAGCAAACAAGCAGAATGCATGACACAAACGCAAAGAGACATCCAAGAAACAAAACCTTCTATTCAAAGCATGCAAAACCATTCAAATGAAGCTGAGGATAGTATTTTGGACCTTGAGTACAGGATCGCAATTATTGATCATGAAAGAATACAACTTTTAAAAATAACAAAGCAGCATGAAATGACAATCCAGTAGCTTCAAGATGATGCAAAGAGAAACAATATAAGATTCATAGGCACCAGTGAAGATGCAGGAGTCAATGCAAATGACATAACTAAAATATTCATAGAAGTAATAGCAGAAAATTTCCCAAACATGGGGAAAAAACCTGATATGCAGATAAGTGATGCATACAGAACACCAAACAATCACAATCACCATTAATCTACACCCAGACATATAATAATTAAGATCTCAGACATACAAGAATACTAAAAGCTGTTAAAGATACAACTCACCTATCAAGGAAAGCCCATTAGAATCACAGCAGACTTTTCAGCACAAACCCTCAAGTCAAGACAAGCTTGGAGTGAGGTATTTCAAGCTCTGAAAGAAACCAACTTTCAACCCAGACTGATGTACTCAGCAAAACTTTCATTCAAATTTAATGGAGAAACAAAATACTTCCATGACAAAGAACAACTGAAGAAATTCATGTCCACCAAACCAACCATAGAAAGAATATTGAAAGAATACTAGAATGAGATAAGAATGACCACAATCTCCAGAACAACAAGAGAAAGAAACCACCAGGTAGAACAAGCAATTAAACAAGGGGGAAAAGCAGAAAGCACACAACTGAAACATAACATGGCAAAGTTGAGCCAGTACATATGAGTGATATCCATAAATGTAAATGGCCTCAATTCACCTATCAAAAAAACAGGTTGACAGAATGGATCAAGAAACAGGATCCCACTTGTATATGCTGTATACAAGAAACACATCTGACCCAAAAGGAAACTCATAGATTAAAAGTCAAAGGATGGAAAACAGTATTCCATGCAACAGGAACCCAGAAAAAAGCAGGGGTAACTATTCTATTTGCAGACAATGTGAACTTCAAACCTAAAATGATTAAAAGTCACTATGTACTTACTAGTGGAAAAATTCAAGAGGAAGAACTAACAATTACAAATATAGATGCACCAAACACAGGAGTATCTGTCTATAAGACAGATACTAATGGACATGAACAGCCAAATACACAAGAACACAATTGTAACAGTGGACCTTAACAGCTCATTGTCACAAAGAGATAGATCAACTAGACAAAAAATCAGCAAAGAAATAATAGAACTGAATCATACCTGTGAGCAATTGGACTTAGTAGATGTTTACAGAGTGTTCCACCCAACCACATCAGAATACACATTCTTCTCAGCTGCGCATGGGACATTCTCCAAAATATTCCATATATTATACCATAAAACATTCTTAAGTAAATGCAAAGGTATTGAAATTATCCCATGCATAATATCTGACCATAGCACACTGAAATTGGAAATTAATGGCAAAAGAAATTGCAAAACCTGCATACATACATGGAAATTAAATAACAACTTTTTGATGAACAACCAGTGGGCTACAAATGAAATTAAAGAAGAAATAAAGCAATACATACAATTCAATGAAAATGCGGAAACAACATACTGTAATCTGTGGGATGCAATGAAAGTGGTCTTAAGCGGGAAATATATAGCAATAAATTGTCATATCAAGAAAACAGAACAAGTACAAATAAACAACCTAATGCTTCATCTCAAGCTTCTAGAAAAAGAAGAGCAAGTTAAACCCAAAGCTCATAGAAGACAGGAAATTGTAAATATTAGAACAGAAATCAATGCAATTGAACCTAAAAAAAATACAAAAAAATTAATGAATCAAAACGCTGATTTTTTGAGAGAATAAACAAAATTGACAAACCTCTAGCTAACCTTATCAAGAAAAAGAAAGAAAAAACCCAAATTCATGCAATAAGGACTAAAGAGGGAAATTACTCCAGATTCCATGGAAATTCAAAAGATCATGAATACCTACGTTGAAAATCTCTACTCACAGAGTGGAAAACACAGAGGAAATGGACAGATTTCTAGAAACATATGAACTACCAAAGCTCAACCAAGAAGATATAGCAATTTTGAATAACCCAATATCAGCTATTGAAATTGAAAACATAATTAAAAACTTATCAACCAGAAAAGCTCAGGTCCTGATGGATCACAGTGAATTCTACAAGAAATTTAGAGAAGATTTGATGCCAATACTCCCTAAACTCTTCAATGAAATTGAAAAGAAAGCAATCCTCCCTAAATCATTCCTGGAGGCAAGTATTACTCTGATACCAAAGCCAGAGAAAGACTTAACCAAAATGGAGAACTACAGGCCAATCTCACTAATGAACACTGATGCAAAGATAATAAAATACTGGCAAACAGAAGGCAACAAATCATCAAGAAGATTATACATCATGACCAAGTGGGATTCATTCCAGGAATGCAGGGATGGTTTAACATACACAAATCAATAAATGTAATATGCCACATCAACAGAGCCAAAAACAACAACCACACAGTCATCTCAACAGATGCAGAAAAAGCTTTCAATAAAGTCCAACATGTGTTCATGATAAAAACCCTTCAGAAACTCGGAATACACAATGTCTACCTCAACCTTATAAAGGCCATCTACGATGAACCAACAGCCAACATTATACTAAATGGACAAAATCTGAAAGCTTTCCCTTTGAAATCAGGAACATGAGAAGGATGTCCACTATCACCACTCCTATTCAATGCAGTTCTGGAAATAACAGCTAGGGCAATCAGACAAGAGAGAGAAATAAAAGGAATAAAGATAGGAAAGGTAGAAGTTAAATCATCACTATTTGCAGATGACATGATACTCTATATAGAAGACCCAAAAAACTCCATTAAAAGACTACTAGAGGTAATTAAAAAAAATTCAGCAGCATAGCTGGATACAAAGTCAACACTCAAAAATCAATAGCATTCTTGTACACAAACAAAAACTCAAGAGAGAAATTATGGAAATATCACCTTTCACAATAGCATCTAAAATAATGAAATACTTAGGAATCACCTAAGAATGTAAAAGACCTATATGCTGAAAATTATGCTACGCTAAAAGAGGAGATTGAAGAGGATATGAGAAAATGCAAGGATATTCCTTGCTCTTGGCTAGGAAGAACCAACATTGTGAAAATGGCCATACTCCCAAAACTGTTATACAGATTTAATGCAACTCCAATCAGAACACCATTAACATACCTCACAGACCTAGAGAAAATACTCCTAAAATTTATTTGGAAACCAAGAATAGCAAAGGCAATTCTGGGCAACAAAGGCCAGACAGGAGGCATCTCAATTCCTGACTTAAAACTATACTACAAAGCCACAGTGATAAAATCAGCATGATATTGGCAAAGAAAAAGATCAGAGGATCAATGGAACAGATTAGAAGATGCAAACACAACTACAAAGACACTCAACCACCTGATATTTGACAAAGGAGTTAAACATGTTCCCTGGAAGTATAGCCTCTTTAATAAATGGTGTTGGAAAAATTGGCTCTCCACATACCAAAGACTGAAACTAGACCCATGCCTATCACCATGCACAAAACTAAAGTCTAAATGGATCAAAGACCTAAACATTAAAACAGAAACACTAACTCTACTGGAAGACAGGGTAGGCAGAAGTCTTGGAAACATTGGGGTAGGCAGAGAATTCATGAACAAAAAGCAAACTGCACAGGAAACACTTCAAAGAAACAATAACTGGGATCTCATATTATTGAAGTTTTTGCACTTCAAAAGAAATCATCAACAGAGTGAAAAAAAAACCCCACAGAATGGGAAGGAATTTTAGCCAGCAACCCCTCAGACAAAGGACTTATATCCAGAACATATAAAGAATTGAAAAACATCAAGCCCCACAAATTCAAAGACCCTCTCCAAAAATGGGCATCAGAGATGAACACACAGTTCTCAAATGAAGATATACAAATGGAAAATAAATACATGAAGAAATGTTCAGCATCACTGGTCATTCGAGAAATGCAAATTAAAATATCATTGAGATTTCATCTTACTCCGGAAAGAATAGCTGCCATCAAGAAACCAACTGATAACAAATGTTGGCGGGGAAAAAGAAACATTGCTCCACTGTTGGTGGGAGTGTAGACTGGTGCAGACACTATGGAAATCAGTATGGAGATTTCTCAGAAGACTAGGATTGGAAGTTCCATTCAATCCAGCTCTTGTCCTCCTGGGTATTTTCCCAGAAAAACTGAAAAGATCATTTCACAGTGATATATATGCACCCATGTTCATAGCAGCACAATGTGCAATAGTTAAATCTTGGAAACAACCAAAATGCCCATCAACTGCAGAGTGGATGAAAAAGATATAGCATTTTTACACAATGGATTATTACTCAGCTATAAAAAAGGATGATCTTGAGACCTTCATAGGTAAATGGAGACAACTTGAGACTATCCTTATAAGTGAAATAAATAAGAATCATATTTATAAATATCACATTGTGTCTCTAGTGTAAAAAGTAATAAGAAATGTAAGAGTAATAAAACTCAAAATATGTAATTGCTATTGTAAAAATGGAGAGGAAAAGAAAGTGCTCTAAAGGATATAACTGCATGTATGTTTAAGTATGTAGGATTGATAACCATATTACTAAGTTTTTGTTGGATTGTTGAATAGAACTGCTTGCAGTCTCACTGTTTGAATGTCAATTTTGTATGCTTTAATTTTGTAACTTGAACAACTATTTCTAAAAGGATAATATGTAATTTATCAACTAGTGATTTCTCACTGTTTGTTTTTTTGAAATTCTGTATTATTTCTACCCTTTTTCTGGTTTGCTTTTTTTTCTCTTTAAATAAAATTTTAAAAAATAAAGTCATAGAAAAAAACGTACAAAGACTCACACAAATTTTAGAAGTTAAGAAAAAAACCAAAAAAAACCAAACAATTCAATGAATAGAATGAATAAACAGCAGAATGAAGAGCGACAGAGGGAAGAATCAGTGAACTTGAATTTAAAAAATTATAGAAATTAGCTATTACAAACAATAGAGAAAAACCTGACCGAAAAACAACTAAACAGAGCCTAAGGAACTTGTGGGACAATAACAAATGATTAACATTGATGCCAGTAAAATTAGAAAGAAGAAGAAGATGAGGCTAAAAAAAAAAAAGTACTAGAAGTAACTGTACGAAATTCTCCAAATTTGGCAAAAGATATAAATGTATCTATCTAAGGAGGCCATAAACAACAAATAAAATTAATCCTATGAAATCCTCATCGATCCATATCATCATTCAACATCTAAAAACTAAAGAAGTCTTTAAAAAAGGAAGAGATATCCCCATACTTAATGCACCAAAAGCAATTCACATGGTGGCAAAGGCAATCCAAATGACAGCAGTTTATCATCAAAGCTATGGAGGTCAGAAGGGAGTGGCAAAATTTTCCAGTGTTGAAGTAAAAACCAAGCTGTAATATTATAGCCAGCAAAAATATCCTTCCACTGCTCCCCTATAAGATGGATAAAGGTATTCCCTGAAACAAGAAATGATTTAAGAAAATATAGTGGTAGAAAAGATCTGATTCTGAAAAGATAAAACAACTCCAGTGACTGCCAGTGGTTCTCAAAAATATATTCAATCTCCTTCCTCAAACTTTAAGGCCCTATAGCACTGCCTCTTTATCACTCTGGCCTTAACTTCCTCCATCCTCTCTTGCTCATTATGCTCTGCTGTCACTAGCCCATGAGTTGCTCAAACTTGCCAAGCCCCTTCCTGCCACTGGGTCTTTGCCCAGGCTGTTTCTTCCACTCCCAGAGCCCTCTTCCCAACCAAGTCCTGCACATTCTCAGAGAGGAGCTTTCTAACCCCAACATGCATCATCTGATTCTTTTTCATTGTACCCCATGCTTTTGTCTTCTGGGACACATCACAACTTGTCATCATGAGCTCATTTACTTTAATTTGCTCTTCTGGTCTTGGTACTCTATGAAGGCAAGAAATCAGCTGTCTCTTTCATCACTGTCACCTGACTCCTTACTTAGTAGGCATTCAGTATTTGAATGAACAAACAGAACAAACAGAAAGAACAAACAGAACAAGAACAAAATGAACAAACAGAAAGATAGACAGGTTTAGGTAGTCAAGTCCCTCAGAGGAGGAGCTGGGGCCTAGCAGGTGATCTATGCTGAGGTTGGATTGGCCTCAGGTAGCCATTGCAGCAAACCCCAGATTCAAATGGCACAAATTTATTTGTTTAAAGAAATGGCCACATGGCCTCTGGAAGACAACAAACTCACCTGAGGTGCAGAAAGTAGAACATGGGTTAGGCCAAAATTTTTTCATCTGGAGAGGGAGGACCCCAGGAGTGCTCCAAATGTGCAGGTAAGTAGAGATCCGGCTGGTCTGAATGGCAACCAAGTTACCACCCACACCTGCAAGGAGAAAAAGGATCCAGTTTCTCATTCTTTACATTAGTCACTGAGTTTTCTTATTGTGAGCTCACTTTCCCTAGGAAGCCTTCCTAGATTGAGTCAGCGTCTGGTATCATCTCCTTCCTGCCACCTAACCTTGTTTGGCACTGAGGTGCTCCAGAACTAAGTGAGGCATCACTTTGACAGCTGGTGCCTCTTACAGCTGGTGCCTAAGAGAAGCCTGGAACATGGATTAAAAACATAATCTTTTAATCCATGGCAAAGAGGGAAGCTGGCAAAGCAGGCTCTCAGTTCTCAATAAATACTTGTTGGCTGGAAGGAGGTAAAACAAGGGGAGGAAAGCCAGGAAAGGAGAAAGGATGAGAGGGGATAGCAGACATAAACACTCAGCAAGTCACTCCAGGAAAGTAAACTGCAAGGGTATGGGAGTGGACAGGAACCAGACAACAGATGGAATCAAAAAGAAAGGGAAGGCAGGGAGAGAACAGTGGTTAACAGTGGATGGTGACAGGGAGAGGTGATCATGTGTGACAAGCACAAACACTTCTCACGGCTAGTGGCCTGAGTGTTTCTAGGCAAAGGCATTTTTCACTACTGCCCTTCAAGCCGTGTTCTGAGTCCCTCTCTGGGGACCCCACACTGTTAGTACAGAGGCCCACATCAATAAATGCTTTGGATGAGCACACAGAGGGCTGTCTTCGGGGAAATTCACAGAGCTGAGGGGGCATGAGTGGATGAACGGAGTGCTGGGCATCGACAGGACTGGAGGCAGAATCAGGAGCCCCAGAAGATGCCAAGCGTGTTTGTTTCCTGAAGTCTTGCTGAACCTCCTGGCTTCCACAGGTGTGAAAAAAGTTTTAAGCTCTGCCAGGGCCACTTGGCCCAGCTGACAAAGGCCATGCTCAGCTCCCGCTGGCGGCAGACCTGGGTGCTGAAAAGGAAACGGCATGCCTGGGAAATGGTTCCCTTTAGGAGGTGGCTGACAGAGGCTGAGGCTTGACCCTTTTCTATGTCCTCGGCCACATGGAGAACTTTGCTTAACTGGGCAGGTGCCATAGTGACTTCTAAGGCAGGGACCAACCACTTGGCTGGTTCCAGGGGGTGCAAAAAAAAAAGTCTGTAGGCAGCACATGACTGCAGATTGGTTTTCCTTAGCCCAGAAGTGACTTTTACAAGAGTTAGGGAGTTAGGGGAACTCTTAAATTAATTGGGAGCATATTTATAAATTACGCTTTTAATCCATGTTCCAGGCTTCTCTTAGTAAGTCAAGTGTGGGCCTATTCTCCCTCCAGGTTAACCTGGCTGGAGCTGACCGGGCAGTACCACTCCCTTCACATTAGCACTGGGATCTGCAGCTTGCCCCAGTCCTCACCATTCCTTAATACCGTTATTGTCTTGCCTGTTTAACCTACTCAAGTTGTCTGACTGGCCTCCAAAGGCAGATGAGTCACTGACTCATTCTAAGCTTATTGCCAACTGCTGCTGTCCTCACTATGTACAGTTACTATAGGGCTCTTCCAGATGCAAGCATGGGGTGGGGGTACTTGCCACCCAAGAAGCATAGGCACCACCCTTGGGATAGGGGAGGGAATGCTGTGGATAATCAGGGTCTGCCAAGGAGCTGGGAAGCCCATTTCTGCAGTCCCAGAAGGCCAAAGCCTGGGGAACAATCAAACTGGGCAACGATTTAGCATGCATTGTTCTTCTACTAATGGGCAGGTTCTGTTTTTGGAGCTTCATGAGATATCATCAATTCAAATGCCCACAGGGTACAGAGTATAGAAGGTGATTAAGGAATGGAGTCACATGCAGGGCAACAGGAAGTGTAGGGATCCAGGCAAACTAGAAACACAAGTCCTGTATCAGGGCAGGCCTAGGATATAAACCAAGGATTGCACAGCCTTCATTTTTAAGGTGCAGACAGAAGTGCAGCTTTGTATATGTAAACATCTGAGTTTCAATGGCACCACTGAATCCTTAAAAAATCCATGGAGAACCAATACCCTAGTTCTGAGGGGCCACATTCAGTTTGCAGTTGCCTACAAAGCCGGAGTTAAACTCTGCCTCCTAGGCTTGGAATTTATCTCTGTCAGGAAAGCTCCTGTCTTCGCCGTGCCCATGAAAATAGTGTGCACTATCTCCCCCACCCCTTCATCTGACACAAACCAGCTCCAGCAGCTCCTTAGGCAGTGATCTGTCCATGGTTCAGCTGCACAACTGCCTCTGAAGCCTGGTGCTGGACCGATGTTCAGGGCCAACCAGCCCCTAGGGACTAACCCAAGCCACAGATCCCAGGGGAACCATATCAGACACCTACCGCATACGACAGGAGTAAATATGGCCATGCCTTTGTACTGGTGTTTAGAAATGGTTTTGCTCAAGATGAGCCCTCCAAAACTGAGGAGAGAGCAGACAGAAGAAAAATGAGCAGATCTGGTGTTCAGAGAGGCCTTGCCTGTCTTCTCTCTGCAGATGGTCCCACTGGCCTGCCCTCCCGCCTCAGCCTTCTCCTACACAGAATATCTGCTGCAACCTAGTGGACTTCCTTGACTCCTCTGTGCCCAGTTTTCCCATCCCTATTTTGAGTTTTGACTGTTCCAGTAGGCCCATCAAATAATGACCCATTTCAAAATAAATGCATGGCTTCAGACCACTGTGCAGCTGGCTGAGTTCCCTTGCTGGATGGCTCCGGACTCCTGACTGAGCTGGGCTTCAGCAGGAAATACAACCTGCACAGAATCACTTCATGACCCTGTTCTCGGGAACTGCTATAGAATATCTTACTGCTGCCAGCCACTGTAGTTTAGCAAAGGTTTGCCCACCCCTTGGGCTTCTGAGAACTCTGGGGAAGGCAGATCGATTTGAATAGAAGCTCAGGAACCTTTTGGAAGCAAAGATATGTGAGCCACAGTCTCTTTTCCCCAATATTCAGATTAAAACTGTATGACAGAATGGACAGGGGTAACTCCATCAAAGACTTCTAGCAGGAAAGAGGACTGCAGGAAAGAGAGTGAGGCTGGATTGAAGCATACCTGGGTTCCCCTAAAGATTTTAAAAGTCCACAGCAAACTCCAGATTCCACCAGTAGCCATGGTGTGGACAGTGACCAGAGTTAGCTGTCACCATAATGCTGTAATGAAGGGCCTGCAGTCTGAGCGGGGATCTGGACTGTGAAGGCCAGTATCCCGTAGTACTACAGTGCAGTAGGTTCCAGGGACTGCAGAGGGTATGTCTGATCTTCGCCTGGCCGCTAGTGCTGGTGACTGTAAACAGGGTAGCTTCTGTGAAAATGAATGAGTACAGCTGGTACTCTCCAGTACTGAGAGTTAATGGAGGAGCCCAGGCTACATGTCAGTCTAGACTGAGGGTGTTGTGGGAGAGGAAGTAGCAGTGCAGGGTCCTGTACTCAGGCTCACCTGCTGATAACCATGGCAAGGATGATTGGAAACCACCCGAACTTTAGGATCTTCATGACTGGGGGGTTCTGCTTGACGATGAAGACCCATAGGGGGATCAGAGCCATGAAGCCAATGCAGACCAGCGGTGTCAAATACCAGATGTCTGAAACAGAAAGGGGATACTTGCAGATCCTGTAGCCAAGGTTGACACACAAGGGCTCAGCCTGGCCATGGTGGGGCCTGGATTTCCCAGGCAAGAAACAGGCAAGGAGCCAAGGACAGGGAAGCCTGAGAAGCCACTTCTATCTTCTTCATTTGGGATGGACAAATCTACCGTACTTTCCAAAGATTCTTCACTGTCCCATTAAGCAACTGGAAAAGCCCCTGTCTGTCTTCAATTCACCTTTGCTTCTCAATTGTTTGCTACTTTTCATACATAAATGTCCTGTCAGCCAATACTGTAAGGAACAATATCCTATAGGACAGTGACTACATGACAGCTACTCCCCTGCAAGATCTCATTTCATGTTCTCCACTCCCGGGAGCAAACTGAAGCAGGAAGAGGTGGCTGCCCAAGGTGCACAGTAGCAGCTAGTGATAGTTGGGGCTATGGAAAGTTTAAGCAGGTGCATGATGCCAGCCCTCTCCTGGCTGAGTCCATCTAAGGTGATGTCCTTGTTTCCATGTCTCTCATAGGGCAGCCTGGTAACTACTCATTTCACCATGTCATCACTGCCAATGTATATATGAGGCTGGTGAAGAGGGACTGGTGTCTAGATTGGTCTGCTGCTATCCCATGTCCAATGTACTCAAGCACCTTTTGTGTTCACTCCCTCCCTTTTTTGTACTCTGTATGTGACTTTCACCATTCACATATGCACAGAACACCATCAGCTTTTTCTAGGACCATCTTTTACACCTTTGTAGAGGCAGGCTCAGAGTGTGTGTACAACCTCTTCGCAAGGAGGCCCCAGTGCTGGGGGGTTCGCAGGCATGGTTTGTGTCTTGTGTACTCCTGTGGAAGGCGATATTAGGAATATTCCCCTCCTTCTTTCCCTGTACTATACAACCATGGCCCATTCCACAAGTGCCAGACAATACCTATAGACAAAGTACTTCGTGGTGGGCATGACTGTCCTTGTGCCAGCCCAGAAGATGGGAGGCAGCCCCAGCAAGTCTCAAGCACTCAGGGCCACAGTGGTCTGAGGAAGCATCTCCTTACAGGACACCTGGAAGTACATTTCAAGTTTTCCCTAATTGCCCACAAGTCACCATCAAGGGCCTGGCTCACATTCTCTGCAGCATGGTAACACACTCCCTGTGTAAGGGTGCATCTTCTCCACTGTCTCTGGCAGGTGGGACAGTCAACTCACTGCTCAGGCAGTAAAGATATCCCTTCAGGCCAGGCCAGTGACTCCCCTGAGTGCAACAGAGAGATGTTCATAGGTTCACAATGGTGACTAAATGTCAGATCCTAAGTCATGTTAAAATAAGCATATGGGACAGTAGGCATCAGAAAGAAGGTGTGGGCAAACCTGAAACTCTTATTTATTTTACAAACCAAATATGAACAATTAACTCCTATGGAAATCTTATTTTAAATTTTGTTTCACTTAAAAGTAAAATAAAGTCATCTTATTTGATTCCTATAGATCTTCATGTCACCCATTAAACTCCGAGATTTTCTCAGGTGATCAAGTATCACAGGCAGCAACCAACACCCAAGAGGGCAGGCAAGCAATCATCCCACGGATAGGACAGAAAGGGTCCCAGGTACTGTACTATGTTATTTGTGTGCATATGAAAATGAGGTGATTTCTCAAATCCTTGGGTTAATGGTCCCATAGGGAACTGAAAAATTAGGACAGAGCTTTCAAAAACTGTCACTGCATGTCCCTGCTCCCCACTGGTTTCATCCCTGGAGGACACATCTAAGTGGCCAGAGCAGCCTGAGGCCCTGGGTGTTCTTGAATGTCTCTGTTCTAAAAGTAGAAATTAATAACTACACGTCGACTGACTTGAGCTGCTTTTTTCCTCTGCCAAGGTCTCCTGAGGACACCTTGGATCTGCTGAGTGACCTCAGGCTTTCCCACTGCAGAAGGAGGACCTCTGATTCTACAACACCCTATGCCAAGTTCCTTCCTATGAGAACAGTGCCTGATTTGAATGCAATGACTGGGTACCAGAGTTCCCATTCAGCTCAGCCTTGCTGATGACCTATGTGGGACCCTCCTCCCTGAAGCCCTCCCTACCTTTGTGTCTATAGAAGAAGCTGCTAACCAAAGCCAGAATGGACAGCGTGATGAGGTCACCCAGGCTGGCTGCAATGGGTGTGGCAATGTTGTCCGGGTTGACCCCCACCTTTCGAGCGCCAACCACTATACAGACCATCAGTATTCCTGCAGACAGAAATGAGGGAGAGGAGAGTAAGTCCAGAGTGGGGGAATCGGCCCTGAGAAAGCCCAGTGGCCTAAGGGTCTGTGGTCTGGGAGAGGGGACCAGCAGGTGGTGCCATTGCTCCTATCTCCAGGAGCTGAGACAGAGTGCTCAGAACAGGGATTTTCCAAACCAACACACCAGGGTCTAGGTGGATGCTGGTGTACACACAGGGCGTTGCTTACCCAGTGCAAAGGCTGCAAGGAAGGCAGTGAGGACACTGCTGGCACACAGCAATGCCACTTTGGCCAAATCCAACTCCTCTCTAGACACAGCACCCAGCAGCAGGACAGCCATTGCAGCCAGAAGCCCAACAACAGTGGCCTGTACCTGTTGAGACAGAAATGAATCACATAAGAAAGGGTCCTTCTGCCCACTGTCAATCTTCCCTGCCCTTGCTGTAAACTCTCCTCCTGTAAGGGGACACTGCAGCTCACCACAGGCTCCTGTCCTTCATGTCTCATCTGATGACAGCCCTCCACTCCAGGGAAGACAACCCCAGCACCTCCTTTCAAACTGCTTCCCCCCATTCCCTTGTGAGATGCTACCTTCCGCTGCAGAATCAAAAGCCTCCTCTGTGACCCTGGCCTTGATCAAGAAGAACCCAGGCACCTGCTCATGATGCCACTCTCACAACCTTGGAGGCCTCTGCCCAACACTCAGCCTTGGTATTCTGACTGTCCCTCCTTAGCACCTGCCCTATACACTGGTGTCCTCTGACTCACAATCCCATCAGACTGCCATCCATCTCCATCCTGCAGAGCACTCAGTTCTGTGGCCACGCAGAGCCTTGCCATCAGGTGCCCAGATCTGAACACCAGTATTGGAACCTCCAATTCAACACGTCTAAGTGGAAATGTGTTATGCTACTGAAAAAGGCTGACAGAAAAAAGAGCCAGCCATGTTTTTGGGTGAGAAGGACTAGTTTTTTAAAGATATGTTTCAAAATCAATCTCTGTAATTCCAATCAAAGTCTCCCAGGATTTTTCATGACACTTGACAAGATGCTTTAAATGTCACAAAAATGAGTAAACATGCAAGAATAGCCAAGGTGATGTAGAGAAAAAATGCCAAAGAAGTTGTTCCGATACACTCACCACCAAAGTTATGTTAAAGCTATAGTAATAACAGCAGTGTGGCACTCACAGAAATAGACAAACGAATCAGCAGGACAGAAGAAAGCCCAAGAACACAACCATGAATATATTAAACTTTAAAATTTGATATGTGAAACCATAGTCATATATATGAGATTTAGAAATGATACAGGTAGCATTTCAAATCGCTGTGGAATAGGTGAATACTGAGTAAACAGGTGGCAAAAACTGAATAGCTATGTTTAGGGGAAAAATGGGTTTCCACTTCATACTAGTCACACACACACACACACACACACACACACGTAGGGAAAGTACAACCCAAGGTGTGTGCACATCCTGCTCAGCCCAAGGCAGGGAGAGTGGGATGGGCTGGACATGAGGCTGCTGAGTGAGACAGGGGTGGCCCACTCCGGGAAAAAGGGGAGCACCAGGTATGAAGTGCCATCGACTCAGGGAAGGCCCCTGTGGGGGGGCACACAAAGGATGAACTGGAAGTAGCTGGAAGGGCACAGAGATTTACAGTCTTCGGTCAGGGGAGAAGGTAGAGCAGGGCTGAATTCAGACAAGACAATGAGGTACAGTCCTCAGAGAGGCTGGATATGAGAATGAGGGGTGCAGGGAGCAGCTGAGGGCACTAGTGTTAAGAACTGGTCATGAGCATAGCTGACAATCATGGGTGATGGTCAGGCATTAGTCAGCTTTCCATCAACTATAACAAAATGGCAGACATGAGTTTATAAAGAGAAAAGGTCTACTTTGGCTCGGAGTTTTAGAGATTCTAGACCATGACCAACTGGCCACATTGCTTTGGCTCTGTGGCAAGACATCACAGCAGGAGCACATGGCAAAGTGAAAGTGCTCATTTCACGGCCAGGAAGCAAAAGACAGTGAGGAAGAGCTTGGGGTTCAACACTTTCTTCCAAGAGCACACCTGAAAAACCTGTGCCGCAAATTCTCAACAGTGTCATATGCTGGGGACCTTTGTTTACATCATAGACCTTTAGGGGACATTCCAGACCCAAGTTATTTCCAGCCATGTTCTCGATAGATGCCACAGCCCTAAGCTAGCATAACCTTACTACAACCCACTTTACAGAGAATGAGGTCCTTTAGCGGGTGACTTTCACAGAGAGAGTTGTCCACTGTCACACTGGACAGAGTGCAGGATTTTAGAAGAGAAGACTGCAAGAGGGAATATAATGAGGTCAAATTTGGCTATGCTATTTTGGGTATGACTGTGGGACAGACAGATGAAGATACCGTTAGATGTAGGGGCTCTAAAATCCAGGAGGGTTATGGTGAGTGTCACTGATGGACAGGGACACACAGCCTGGCCCAAGGCTACCAGTTGACAGATAGTGGGCTGTTTGATTTCAACAGTCCACTTTTCTGGTGATACTGCAGGCTGCTCCCACCCAGAGAAGTCCAGAGAGTTTTAGGATAGAGCACCTGACAGAGTTAGGTCCACATCCAGCCTTCCTTCTTGCCCCTGAGATAATCTCACTTCTTCCTGTCCTCATTCTCCCAGGCATAATGCTCAGTAATAATGTCCTTCAATAAGAACTAAGCCCCAAAAGGAGGTACAAGTTTGAGAGGAACATGAAGCTCTCAAAGGGCTAAGAGGATCTCTCAAAGGCTGACAAGGAGCTGGCAGGCAGGGAAGATCCACCAATGCACCCCAGATATGTTAAATAAAGTCACATGGGAAAAACTCAGGATGTATCAATTAGCAGAATACCAGTGATAATGGAAAGAACCAGTTGAGTCAAAACTGGGAAGAGAAGAAACCTGTTAGCCTCTGTGGAGAGAACAACCCAGTATAGGTGGCTCTTTCAAGAATTTGATTTGGAAAGAAGTGTGTAGACAAACAGAAGCAATCTTCAATCCCATCAAAGGCATCTCCTCCAGGTGGGTGTTGCAGTGCCCTGGAGGAGGGCTGAGTACCAAGTAGCTGCAGGAATGGGACCAGGTGGACAGACAACCATTTGTCTTCCAAGTTCAGTCCAGAGTACTGAGACAAAGGGCTCATGTAGCCCTCCACCTTCCTACCTGGAATGGTCCTCGCTGCACATTCAAAAAGAGGGAGGGCCTGTGTCAGTGTGACAAAGTGGAGATTCACCTGAATGAGGGCCAGGTTACTGCTGATGATTCTGTGTTTCTCCCGGGGGTCATCAATTTGTCCGGTGTTGGCCTAGGATGCAGAAAAAGGAACAGAAGGTTAGGTCTGGCTGGACCCAGAGCAGTTCAGTCCACTCTAAAGCAGAGGCCTCTCAAGAGAGAAAGCAAGAAATACCATTTCACTGACTTCAGAAAAAATTAGGATGCTTGGCTTTCTAGACAGCAACTCTGTATCTTTTGAGGGGGCTAGAGGACAAAGGTAAGGACATAGTTCCCTTGGAAATGTGAGTGGTGTCAAGGACCATCCGTCTATGTGCATGTGTGAGCACATATGCAGAACACGTGTGTTGCCCATGGTTTCAAGGCCATGTCCAACTCTCAAGCCCACACATGGGCTCAGGTTAAGGCTTCTTATTATGAAAGATACACACAGGCAGATACTGGGCTACAGTCCCTGTTTTAGTCAGGGGTTTTCAAGGACAACAAGACAATACAGGACACATAATTTATAGTATTATTTTGTAACTGTCAGCCAAGAGTTAAATACAAAAGAAAGAGTGCAGGAAATCTGTCCCTATGCTAAGACTCAAGGAATCCAGCCCAGGGCCTGATCCCATGGCAACATTCTGCCTGAATCCAGCTGAAGACCTACAGCGCATGACAATGTCCCAGCCCTATAAATGCAACTGGAGGCCTATGCAAGTCTTATGCAAGTCTATTTCACTTATGCAAGTCTATTTCACAGATCTGCACTGGGAAGGCCCAAAGGTCAGCAGTGAAAACTAGAAAGTCTGTGCCAGTAGGAGGAAGGATCTGTGCCAGTAAGTTAAGGGTTCTGCACTGGAGCCAGGAAACAATGCTCATAGTAATGACCAGGGCTTCTCTGAAAAGTACCACAGCCATCCTCAGCGACAATGAGGTCCCAAGCTCCTCTGACAATGAGAACAGCCAAGTTCATATCAGGAAGCCAGCAAGACAAGCTTCTCCTGGAGACTGAGCAGCATACCATCTTCCCCTCCAGAGCCAGGAAGCGATGCCCAAAGTAAGAATCAGAGCTCTCCCCAAGTGAACTACAGACATTCTCAACAAGGTCCCAAGTTCCTTTGACAATGAGAACAGCCAAATTTGTATCAGGAAAGAAACTCAGCAAGCTTCTCTAGCAGAGACAATGGCAACAGAAGAACCAATAGCACCAAAAAAACAACACTCTTCCTCTTTAGGTCTCCTTTTTATGCTGGCAAAAATTCTCAGGTGGGCCATCGACACTCAGCATCACGCTGATTCAGTTTAGCTGGTGTTTAAATTGACCACCAGTTTGCAATCCACCACACTCCCCATTATCTACAATTCCCTTTTCTCCTTTCTAGCTGACCCTACCTTAATGATTTGGCCCTGTATACCCTTTGCAAAATCAAGCCATTTAAGAAATTCATGGTATGTTTCTTCTCTCATAGTGTAAAAACTGTAATCAGATACTGGGGACCAGGAACTCACAATGACTAATTTTGCATACTTCCCTCAGGGATAAATGGAGGGTTGGGATTATAGTATCACTCTACTGAGAATTCCCATTAACTCTTGGGATGGGTTATCCTCTCCCACCAAGACTAAACTAAAACTACAAAGATGAAAATAAACACTCCAGAATAAGATCATTTTTAGCACAAAGATCATCTCCACCCTCTTGATTCATTCCAGGATTATCCGCTGCTTGCAGTGTCATCAATCTCTGAATCTTCTGCAGACCTGGAATCTTCCTGGGATGTCGCTAGTCCCTCCTATCATTGTATACACCCACTGCATTGTACACACTCAATAAATGGAATATCTGGGTCTTTGCACGTCCTGAAGCAGTGACCTCTCAGCCCCTCATCATGCATTACTAAATTTGTCTCTGTTTCTTATTTTCGCCGTATCTCTCATACAGGCAGTTGGGGACCTTAGCCAGGTCCCTGATAATCAGACTTTCTCTCTTAAAAGTGGTAGTTGTCTCCTAACAGCACGGTAAAAGCCGTCAAAACAACAAATGGTTCAATACATACATATTTTTCTAGCTCTTTTTATTTTTGTTTTTCAAGATACGGTCCTTCTATGTAGTTCAGGCTGGGCTTGAACTTTTTGTGTAGCCCAGGTTGGTCTTGAATTTATGGTAATCTTCCTGCCTCAGTCTGCTGAATGCTGGGATTATAGGCATGCACCACCACTCCGGACTCTTCCTAGCTCCTTTTTATTTAGTTAATTAAGTTTCTGAATTCGAAGGGGAAAAAATATAAGGATGTGTCTACTACTAACAAATGTGAGGATCACTTTTATACCCTACCTAAAAAAAGGGCCCAGGCCCAAAATATATCACATTACTGGTACCAGGCCTCAGTACACTGCTTCAGGCAGAAGCAAGGATCTTAGCTCAGAGTCCTCTTAGGAATAAGGTGACGAGGTGGAGCAGGAAACTATGGCAGATCCTGTGAGGCCAACAGACTCAATTCTCTTTTATGTGCCACTGCGAGATTGTGTATTCACCACACTTGTTTGCTGTTTTAACCACATTTGCTATTAACTGGCTTGACCTTGGTCCTGGATACTAGCAGACAGTGGCTGTTGTCTCTATCTATGAATCTGAGCACACTTGCCTTCCTCAAGGTATTCTATTTGTATCAACTGTAAAATGGCTAAAATAAATATTCAGATCTCTGACTACAGACCTCATGGTAGCCCAGATTTTACTCTGAATGAAAGCTCTCATCAAATTCGTCACTGGCACCCATGAGCACATTACTAAGTAAAGGTTGAACAGGAAAAGGAGGCAAACCAAGAGACAAAGCGAGGACCAAAAGGCTGGGAGCTTGGAGACTTACAGATGTGAGGGAGGGCAAACGCCAGAAGTAAAAGGGCAAGGAGCTTGTTTGAAGGAATAATGGCAAAAACTGCCCCAGGGCAGAGGAAAGAGACAGCTACGGAAATATAAGATGATGAATGAACTCAAAGAAGGATAAAACCAGAGAATCTCACAATGAGACACAAACAAATTGTTCAAAGTGAAAAATAGAATTTTAAGAGTCTTTGGAGACAATAGATTCATCACATACAAGACATTCTTAAGATTACCAAAGGATTTTCAGCCGAAATTTAAAGGCCAATTTAAAGCACTAGAAGGAAAAACAAAAGTCAACTAAGAATTCTGCACCTGGCAAAAATATCCTGCAAAAGTAAGAGAAATTAAGATGCTTCCCTATAAACAAAAGCTGCGGAATTCAGCATCACTGAATCTTCCTGATATGGAATGCTAAGAGTCCTTTAAGTTGAATGAAACGAAAGGATGACAGCAGAGAACTTTAAGCCAAATAAAAATAGGAAATTCAGCTGGCCATGTGGCACATTCTAGAACGTAGAAGCAGAAGGATCAAAATTTCAAGACAAGCCTGGGCCACTCAGTGAGACCTTGTTTCAAATTTTAAAAAAGGGCTTGGGAATGAGGTTCACTTCAAGCTCTCTAGATCAGTCCTGCAAAAAAACCAGTATTGCACAAAAACCAAACCAAAAACAAACAAAACAAAAAAACCAGAAAAGGTAAATACATACATTTTAAAAGCTATTATTATAATTCTTGTTCATAATCACATTGTATTACAGGATTTGAAAGACAAATGTATAAAATAATTATGAATCTATAAATCCATTTTAACCAGCAACAAGATATAGTCTGGGACATCAATAACGAAGTAAAGGGAGAGAACAGGTATAACAGAGTAATATTTTTAATGCAATTTAAGTTAAATGGGTATCAGTTTAAAACTGACCATTATAAATTTAGGATTTTATATTAATTCCCAGGATAATCACAGAAAATATTTATAGCCTATCAACAAAGAGATATGGAGAAAGAAAAACGTGACTAGCAAACAACCCAACTAATCACAAAGCCAGGCAGTAGGGAGAAATATGAGACAAAAAAAGGGCATAAGACACAGAAAAAAAAAATCAATAAAAATTCTTGTTAGTAACTAATTTATATGTAAATGGTCTAAATTTCTCAGTCAAAAGACACAGACTGGCAAAATGAATTAAAAAACAAAAAACAAGAATCTAACTACAGGCTATCTATAAGAAACTCGGTTTACATCTAATGACATACAACAGTTGAAAGTAAAAGGATAGAAAAAAATACTCCATAAAAATAGTGATCAAAGAGAGCAGTGGTAATCATAGCACCATCTGACAGTACAGATTTTAACTCAAAAACCATTATTAGACAAAGAAGAAAATTATAGAATGACACAAGAGTCAAGTCACCATGATGGAATAATTATAAATTACAAATATACATACACTAAACATGACAGCTCTTAAATATATGGAACAAATACTGACAGAACAGAAGGAAGAAACATACAGTTCCCCCTGAAGATTTTAATACTCCTGAAAAACTAGACAGAAGATCAGTAAGGAAATATAGGATTTGGTTCACATTATAGACCAACTAGACCTAACAGACATAAAGAATATTCTATCCAAAAATAGTAAAGCAAGCATTTGTATAAACTGAATGCAGAATATTTTCCAGAATAGATCATATACTAAACCAAAAATCAGTGTTAATATATTTAGTTTGAAAAAACTTTTTTTTTTTTTTTGTTACTGGGGTTTGACTGCAGGGCTTCAGCCCTGAGCAACCCCCATGATTTATTTATTTATTTATTTATTTATTTATTTAATTTATTGAGACTGTCTCACAAAAATACTGAGCTCAGTGGGGTCAAATTTAAGATCTTTTGCCTCAGCCTCCCAGAGTCCCAGAATTATAAACATATGCCACCATGACAGGCTTGCCATTTTCTAATCAGCAGAAAATGGAACTAGAAATTAGCAGAACAATGAGAAAAATCTCCAAATACATAGAAATTAAATTGTTGAGGAACTAACAGGATAAAGAAATCACAAGGGAAAACAGAAAATATCTTGAAACAAATTAAAATGAAAGCCAACATATCACAACTTATGGGCTGTGGTGAAATTTAAAAGGGAAATTTATAGCTTTAAACAATTACACTGAAAATAGGAAAAACCTCAAATCAACCACATAAATTCACAGTTAAACCAGAAAAAGAACTCACATAAAGTTAGCAGAAGGAAAGCATAAAAAGACTTCAGCAGGGAGATATTAGAAGCACAATGGGGAAAAATCAGTGAAATCAAGAATTAGCATTTACAAATCTTCAACTAAACAAAGAAAAATAGAGAAGATTCAAAAGACTATAATCAGAAATAAAAATGGAAGCACTGCTAACCAACCCTACAGAAAAAATAGGAATATATGAGAGAACCAAGAATAACATGTCAACAAGTCAGATAATTTAACTGAAATGGGTAAATTCTTAGAAACACACAATCAACGTGTGTTTAGTTCTTCATATTTAAGTATGAAGAAATAGAAACTATGAGTCAATCAATAACTAGTAAGAAATTGAATCTGTAATCATAAACCTGAGGTTTCAACTAAGAAACCTCAGGACCAAGCAGGCTATACTGGAATTCTATCAAATGCTTAAAAAAAGAAGTAATAACAACCCTTCACAAACTCTCCCAAAAACTGAAGAGAAAGGAACACCTCCAAATTCATTATTTGAGGCCAGTGTTACTGATACCAAAACCAGACAGATAATGCAAGAAACTATAAAACAAAACTACAGATCCATGTTGCTAAGGAACATAGATGCAAAAATCATCAATAAAACACTGACAAACTGAATATAACTGTATATCAGAAAGACTTCACACCATGACCAATAGCATTTACTCTTGGAATGACTTAGTTCAACATAAGAAAGTCAATGTAAAATGCCACCTTCTTAAAATGAATTAAAGAAAACACATGATCATTTCAACTGATGAGGAAAAAGCATCTAACAAAATTATTCCAAGACAGTAACACCCAACAAAGTAGGAATAGAAGGAAACTACCTCTCATCATGAAGGTCCCATGGAAAAATCCCATAACTAACCTCGTATTAGAGGTTAAAGATGGGGACTTTTACTTGAAGGTCAGGAACAGGACAAGTATGTCTGCTTTTACCATTTCAATTCTGGTACGGAGGAACTCAGGACCTCGCACCAGCCAGGCAGGCGCTTATGCCGCTAAGCCTAGTTTCCAGCTGCCACTTCAATTCTACATAGTAGTAGAAGTCTTAGCTAGAATGAGGAGGCAAGAAAAAGAAATGAAAGCTATGCAAGTTGGGAGTAGCCATACTGTTTGGAACTGAGCTATTATGATGAAAACCCTTAAGATTAAACACATGAGTGTGCACCACTGGAACTAAAGAACTCAGCAAAGTTGCAGGATACAAAATCAGTTGCATTTCTATTCATTAACCATGAACAATTCAAAAAAGAATTAAAACAATTCCATTTATAATAGCCTCAAAATGAATAAAATACTTAGGAATTAAAGAGGCAAATTACTTTTACAAAGTACTGCTGGAGAAGTTAAGGACACAAGCAAATAGAAAGATACACCACATTCACAGAATAGAATACCTAATACAGACACTCCTCACTCAAAGACCTGCATGTCTAATGACTATTCAGATTTATGCCATACTTATGGCCAAGGCATGTTGTGCACACTTACAACCCCATTTTCTTCCATACGGTTCTGCACATCTTGTTTGTAGAGCCTCAATGTCTTCTTTTGCATAATCCATCTTATACAGTACTGCAATTTTTGCAGTATTGTCAATATATTATTGCATGTAAGAGTTAAGCAAATACAAGCAAACTCATCAAGCTGGAGTCTCCTTTGACTACTTCTCTGTACTGAATATTGTAATATGCATTCCATATACAATTCCTCATTTAGTGACCAATTCATTTACTGACCTGGTGGCAGGAACAGAACTAGGTTGTTAAACAATGAATGTTTATATTTGCTAAGGTGTCAACATTTTCCATAACAATCTATGAATATAATATAATAGAAGTAGAAATAAATGAACTGTATGAAAAATTAAAAACTTCTGTACATGGCAGAATACAATAAAGTGAAAAGTTAACTTATGAAATGGGAAGAAAATTTTCAAATCATTGTTACAATAATAAATTTTACATTATGTATATTTCACCACAATTAAATTTTTTAATGATCCTGTTAAGAGGGTGATGCCATAACATATAGATTGGAAGAAAAAATTTTCAAACCACATATCTGATAAAGAACTCTCAAAACTTAAGAGATAAAATTCCAACTCAAGCCAGGTGCATGCCTGTAATCCCACAGATCTGGAAAGCTGAGGCAGGAAGACTGCAAACTGAGCCCAACCTAGGCAACTCAGCAATTTTGTAGGACCCTGTCTCAAAATTTAAAAATAAAATCAGAGAAACAGAGATCTGGGAATGTGGTTTAGTGTGAAAGCCCTGGATTCAATCTCTAGTACTGCAAATCAACACAAAAGGAAAAGAAAAACAGTCTGGAATGAGAAAATACACAAATGGATACTTTACTGAGTATGATATGTGAATGGCGGGCCAATAAGCACATAAAGAGATGGTCATCATCACATTCCTCAGGGAAATGCAAATAGAGACCAAGATCAGATATCACTATGCATTAAAACACATAACACAAAAAATAGCAATGATGCCAGATACTGACAAAGATTCAGAAAGCACTGGACATCTCATACATCTCTAATGAGAATTTATAAAATTCACTGTGTATTCCAGGCTAACCTTGAATTCACGCTGAGTGGTTTTTAAATCGTGAATGAGTGTTAAAGACAAATCTATAGAGTAAAAGCTAAAAAGGAAGTAGGCAGAATGCAGGGAAAAGAAGACTAGACTTCAAAAGGAAATGAGAACTCTCTGGGGAGAGAGAAATGTTCTATATCTCCACTCACATCACAGTTATACACATGTACTTACTTATTTGTTAGAATTTTGTGGATTTTTATTGCATGAACTTATATCCTCATATAGTAATTTTTAAAATGCTAAAGTACTGCATGGGTTTTGAAGCTTCTCCTGTGATAATGTGTCTGTTGTTAGACTATTATAAACTGTTTTCCTTAGACAATTATAATGAATTATATTAACAGTCTTTTGCCTTCCACACTTCATATATTTTAAAAGGATTGTAACACTAAGATATGATCATGGTTTAGAAGGTTTAAAATATAGTTAAACATTATTAAATAGAAATGTAGCTCTTGAAATCTCCATGGAAGAGATTACAATAAAAATGTTTTTCATCCTAAACACAGCCCAAAATAATCGTGCGCACGTGTACATACGTATGTATGTGTACACGTATGAGTGCACATGTGTGTGGATGTGTGTCTAAATCATGGAACCAAACGCTTAAAATGTTGCAATGATTTATAGGGCTCTCATATGACCTGACCCACTGTGTTGCTTTCCTCTTGCTGTTCTAACATACCTGCTTAAAGCAACCGAAATCCCTCCTCTCATAGTCTCGTAGGTGAGGGACCTGAAACGAGTCTTACGGAGCCCTGGAAGCTCAGGGTAGAGTCTATTTTCTGGCATTGTGCAGCACACACAGCTTGTCTCTTGGCTTGTGGCTTCTTCTTCACTAAAGCCAGTGAGTGCCATAGCACCTTTCTCTCTGATTCTGCTTCTATTATAATACCTTTTCCTTTTCTGCCCAAAATGTCTCTCTGCCTCCCTTTTGTAAGGATTCCTATGATTATACTGGGTTCATCTGGATAATTCGAGAGAACTTCTCATCCCAAGGTCCTTAATTTAATCATATTTGCGAAGATCCTTTTCCCATGTAACTAGACTCCTTTTCCCATATAAAGGGATGGGGGCCTGGGTAACCTAGGGGCCACTGTGAAGCTGCCCACACCCTACCACTCCAGCTTCATACCCAGCGAAATCCCTTCCCCAGCAATCTGCACCTTAGCTACCAGGCTCTCCTCCTATGCACCTGAACACAATATGACTCTGCTGGCCATAATCTTTTTTTCACACACAGGACATAACATGGGCACCACAGAAAGGGAGAAACCATTCTGCATAACAAGAGGAAAAGAAATCCAATCCCTGGAGATAACTGGGAAGGAATGAGAAAAAGCAGCAAGGCTAGGAATTGCACTGACTACACAGCCCAGTCTCACTAGAACAGCTTGCTAAGGGAGGTCTGCAATTTGGGCAATTTAGACCCTTCTCATCTTCTCTACAAAATGCTCCCTTAGAACCGCACTGCTCAGAGAGGCTCTTAGGGGAGTCTCTCAAACACCTTTAAGTAACAAAATAACGAAGTAACAAGAAAGCCATGAAATGATCACACGTGAGGGAACTGGGCCCAAGGTACAGAAGGGTACAGAGCAGGCAGCATGCAGACTTGGGGTCACAGGGACACAATGAACCAAGGAACACTGGGGTTAAAGGAGAAATGAAGGGTTCCCAGGTCTGGTCCCTCATTCACAGTCCTATCTGACCATAGACAAAACAGGGTGACAGACAGAGATAGGTGACCAGGAACAGCTCCATGAGGTAACAAACAGTTATCTTCTTGAAGGCTCCAGTCCACTATCTATGAACTACTGAAGATAGAGAGGTGTTAAGACTATGTCATCCCCACACTATAGGTGGCTTGAAATGCCTGGTGTCAACTTACAGCTGTGGAGAGCCGTGATGCCAGCGTCATTTCCAGGTTCCCCTTCAGGCCCACTAGGGGTGGAACCAACGTCAAAAGACCTTTAACTTCCACAAACACGGGCCAGTGCTGGAAGAGAAAGGAGAAGGAGATAAATGTAAACCCAGAATCTTCACAGGTCTGGAAAGGTCTTCAGAATCCTTATTAAATGAACAAGACCCAACAGTATCTCAAATAACTTTAAACACAAAATACCAAGGAAGCCATGAAACATTTCATACTGTCTACCGAATCAGCACTAGTGGTCTCAAGCAAGTCCCTCTGTGTCTCTGTTCTCAGGAGCTCGGAACATTGCGAGTGGTTCCTGGCTAGAGGCGTACAGGTCCTGTCCAGCATTCAAACATACTACAGCAGTTGTTTGAACAATATGGATATTTTTTGCACAATACAGAGTTTTATAGAAGTGCAAATGAGTCATCAATTTCAGAGTTAAAGGATTTCTCATAAATTAGGAGGCCTGGTAATACCTGGCAAGACCAGCTGGGACAGTGGGGTGGCAGTGCCTTTGTCAGGGAATGTCACCTATAGGCTGTCCCAGGCCCTATCTCCCTCTGCTCCCTGGCACTGAGACAGAGTGTAAGTTATCACTCGGGAGCAACATGCTAGACTCTGAATTTTTCAAAACAGATAAATCTGTTTGATAGAGATCTTATGTCTCCGTCAAACAGAAAAAAAGAAAAACTAGAAAGAACAAAAGAGATGGAAGTTTCAAGAAAACTAGAAAAGAAAAAAATTCATTTATAGAGTTGAAAACAATTCTTACCTGTTTAACACACAACCAGACTGTTCTCTGGAATTAACTGTGTGTGTGCACATGCACTGGGTCTTTGCACTGAGCTCCAACCACACAGTTCTGTTTAGTTTTTTGAGAAAGCGTCTCATTATATAGTCCGGGCTAGCCTGGAACTTGCAGTGGTTCTTCTGCCTCAGACTCTTGAGTGCTGCAATTACAGGCATGTGCCACCATGCCCAGCTCATTTTTTTAAAAATTTTATTTTAAAGAGAATAAAACAAAAGGGCAGTACAGAGCAGATCAGAACAGGACAACACAGGCAACACAGTACTTTACATAAGACAACCAGACATCAACAGTAGCTATCACAGTATCTCTTACTCTGCTATAGTTGAGCATAGTTTCAAATACAATAATATCAAACATAACAAAATAGTATAAAGCCATGCATAGAGTGAAAGAATTACAGGGCTTTCTGAACTGAATAACAGAAATGATCTATGGGTACTGTAATATCTCATTTTCGATAGAAAAATTTTGTTTAAACTGTCACACATATTCAAATCCTGATAAGACACAATGTGATAGATAGAACCAATGGTAGTAGAACAATAGAAGCATGGTAGGACTTCTAAGAAGGATGATATTAAATCATCAATAGCTGTCTTAATGTTTTGTTTTCTTCAAAACAGCTGTTCATATTATCACGCATGATATAGTCAGACAAAACAGAATAAAACCATTCCAACTGATGATTGAAAACATTGAAAGGCTTCAAAGCTCTGAGATGGGGACTCATGCTTACCATAAAGTCTTATATACTCTTATCAACTCTCATACTAGGGAGACTATATGGTATTTACCCTTGTGAGTTTGGTTTATTTCGCTTAAGAGAATGGTCTCAAGTC
>PVJX010017846.1:0-20006 GCA_004027295.1 Dolichotis patagonum
CCTGCTTCTTCATTCACATACTTTATTCTTAAGTTATAGATCCTCTTGTCATCTTCCAGTCTTTGTATCTTTACTGCCTGCTCCCTTGTTATTTTTAAGAGATCTTCCCTTTCATGACCCCACATTGCAAGCCTGTGTTCAATTTTTGATAGTCTATCTTTGGTTTCTTTCAAGCAGTTTTGCCAGCTTTCTAGCGAGTTTTTAGTTTCCTGATAATCCCTTTGAATCTGCTTCATAAATTCTAGGTTTTTTCTGAATTTTTCTCTCCATTTTTGTTCCTCCATTCTTCTGTCTGTGTCTTCTTAAGAGGTGCCCAGCCCTTCTTTTATTAATCTACTTATCTCTTGTTTAATTTGAATTAATATTTCAGTTTTGGTCCCGCTTACGAGGTCCCGAAGATATCTCTTTATGTCCGCTAACGCTGTGTTTGGTGTTGCATTTTTGCTGCCCTCAGTCTCTTTTATATTTACCTCTCCTGGATCAATGTTCTCAGGGTTGAGGGCTGGGAGTGTTTTCTTATTTCTCCCTTCCGTCATGTTTTTTGTTCCTTCCATACAAGTGTACAGTGTAATTCCCAGACCCTTTTCTTGTTGTTTAAGGCTCCTCTAGAGGGCACAGGCTAGGAGCTTTACCCCTCTTCAATAGGTTATCTGAGATTAGAGTTCACCCACGGGCTATGTGCTCTAGCTCCTCCCTTCTGGGCCAGTCAACCTTTGCAGGCCTTCACCGTGTCAGTGTGCACTGATCTCAGGGGCGTGGCCTAGTCCAAGCAGATTCCACCAATCCGCTCGGCGAGGGGAGCAACCAGCTGAAGCCACTTCCTTATGGAGTTAGGGCTGTCCTGCCCAAATCCAACATGTCGTCCAGTTGGTTTACCCTTTCCCATGGGAGGGTCTTATTCCCATCACTCACCGCATCCCCTAGAAGTGCTGGGCTCCCCAACCTCCAACTTCAGCGCATCTGCAGTGGGAATTCATGGTGCCTCTGGGTGGGTCGTGTGCAGAGCCAGTCCCGGCAAGCTGCACGCAGGGCTGTTCAGCTCTGTGCTCCGGCAGCTTAAGCCAGTCGCTTCGGCGCGGATCGCTTGTTCTGGTTGGGCAGGAATTCAGGCGTCTCAAGGAGGGTGCCATGCTTGCTGATCTTATCTTCACTAATAGTAGCCCCAGGACCACATATTTGAGCAGTTTTTTTCACTTTAGTTTCTTCGTGGGTTGTGAGAGTCTCTCTCTCTCTGTTTGGGTCTCTCCAGGGTGTTTTATTCTGGCATTTGAGCTGTCTCTCTCAGAGAAGGTCTCTCTCCTGCTACCTACCAGTCCGCCATCTTCAAGGATAGCCTCTTTAATAAATGGTGTTGGAAAAATTGGCTCTCCACATGCAGAAGACTGAGACTAGATCCATCCCTATCACCATGCACAAAACTGAAGTCTAAATGGATCAAAGACCTAAACATTAAAACAGAAACACTAAATCTACTGGAAGATAGAGTAGGTAGAAGTCTTGGAGACATAGGGGTAGGCAGAGAATTCATGAACAAAACGCAAACTGCACAGGAAACACTTCAGAGAATCAGCAATTAGGATCTCATATTATTGAAAAGTTTTGTACTTCAAAAGAAATCACCAGCAGAGTGAAAAGAAAACCCACAGAATGGGAAAGAATTTTAGCCAGCAACCCTTCAGACAAAGGACTTATATCAAGAACATATAAAGAATTGAAAAACATCAAGCCCTCCAAATTCAAAGACCCTCTCCAAAAATGGGCATCCGAGATGAGCACGCAGTTCTCAGATAAAGATATACAAATGGCAAACAAATACATGAAGAAATGTTCACCATCACTGGTCACTTGAGAAATG
Source organism: Dolichotis patagonum (assembly GCA_004027295.1). Taxonomy (NCBI): domain Eukaryota; kingdom Metazoa; phylum Chordata; class Mammalia; order Rodentia; family Caviidae; genus Dolichotis; species Dolichotis patagonum. The sequence goes on from PVJX010017846.1 coordinate 1,856, forward strand.
CAAATTAAAACAACATTGAGATTTCATCTCACTCCAGAAAGAATAGCTGCCATCAAGAAATCAACTGATAACAAATGTTGGCGAGGCTGCGGAGAGAAAAGGAACACTGCTCCACTGCTGGTGGGAGTGTAGACTGGTGCAAACACTATGAAAGTCAGTATGGAGAATTCTCAGAAGATTAGGAGTGGAAGCTCCATTCAACCCAGCTATTCCCCTCCTGGGTACTTTCCCAGAAAAACTGAAAAGGTCATATCACAGTGATATATGTGCACCCATGTTCATAGCAGCACAATTTGTAATAGCTAAATCTTGGAAACAACTAAGATGCCCATCAACCACAGGGTGGATGAAAAAGATATGGTACTGGCCCTGAAGCAAGGCCAGCAGATTGCTATAGATGATGGTTTCAAACAGGAGCCTAAAGAGCATTCTTTCTGTGGTCTGTTGGCCATTTCAGAACTTTGGAAATGTAATGGTCAATTCATCAGAAAGAAACAGCAGGTGAGTGTGGCAGACTTTCAGCAGCCTCAGGAGAGAGACCCTGGAGCCTCGGGACCTGCACCATGCAGTTGACTCGGGCTGCCAGGAGAACAAGGTCCTTCTCCCCTCTCTGGGGGGTGGCTGTGAGTGTGGCAGACTTTTGGCAGCCGAAGGAGAGAGACCCTGGCCCATCGGGACCTGCACTGTGCGGTGACTCGGGGTGCTGGGAGAACAAGGAGCTCCTCCTCTCTCTGGGGGGTGACTGTGAGCCTACCAGCATGCGGGCTGAGAATCAAACATCTCATGTTGTCCTGTCCCCCATCCCGTGTCATCCTTGTCCACCCCACCCCCTGCTTAGCAAGTGGGAGCCAGTGAACTGGACATCCTGTGAGAAGATTGGCTATGTTATTTAGTATGAACTCTCCATATGCAAAGATATGGACAACCATTTGGAAGAAAACAAGAGACAATATGACAGATAGTGAAGATATCTGATTGTCTAGCTTTGAAATTTATGCTTTCTTATGTCCCGTTCTGTTCTGTTTTGTTGTGTTTAATTTTACCCCCTTTAAAATAAAAATTAAAAAAAGAAAAAGATGTGGTATTTTCTATACAATGGAATATTACTCAGCTATAAAAAAGATGATCTTGAGGCCTTCATAGGGAAATGGAGACAATTTGAGACCATCCTCATTAGTGAAATAAATAAGAATCCTATTTATAAATATCACATTGTGTCTCTAGTGTAAAAAATAATAAGAAATGTAGGAGTAACAAAACCCAAAATGTGTAATTGCTACTGTAAAAAAGAGAGGAAAAGAAAGTGCTCTAAAGGATATAACTGCATGTGTGTTTGAGTGTGTAAAATAGATGTCCATTACTGTTTTTGTTAGAATGTTGAGCAGAACCGTTAACAGGCTCATTGTTTGAATGTCTACTTTGTATGTTTTAACTTTGTAACTTGAACAACTTTCCAAGATGACAGTATGTAAGTTATCAAGTAATGATTTCTTAGTGTTTTTTTCTTCTTTTCTTCTTTTCCTTGGAATTTTGTATTGTTGCTACCCTTTTTTCTGTTTTGTTTTCTCCTTAAATAAAATTTAAAAAAAGAAATACAAAAGTCCTAGAATACCTAAAATAATATTAAACAAGAATAAAATTAGAAGACTAACCACAGTTTTAATATTAATCTTAAAAATAAAATATTGATATAAAGTAATATTGTTGTCAAGATAGACAAGTTGTATCAAGAGTTCAGAGAACCACTCAAACACGGAAAACTTATTTTTCTTAAAAGCCTAAAGGCAAATCAGTAGATAAAAGGTAGGTTGGGACCATTCTGACAGCCTGGCATTAGAACAATTGAACAACTGGCTATCTATACATAAAACCTGACCTTGAATCCCTGCCTCACACCATCCATAACACTTAACCTAAAACAAGTCACAGGAAGGGGGAAAAACAATAATTCAGAGAACCAGAAAAGTAGAGAACAGAGGGAGGCGACCCTCCCCTGCAATACCAGCGCCATGCTCCGGCCTGCCGGCTTGGGGAGAGACAGACTCAAGTCTCTCCTTGAGTTAGTGCCATTCAGGAAGTGCAGAAGAAGAGAACAAGGCCCCATGGGAGTAGATCCCCACTTGGAAACCATAAAATTTTCATTGTTTTTTTTTGGGGGGGGGTTGGGTTTTTCTTTTCTTTTCTTTTCTTTTCTTTTTTTATGTTAACTCCTTGGTATGAGCAGCTATTTAAAAGACAGCAAGATGTTTTTGTGTTATTGAAGCCATTATGTATTTGCTACTGGCTTGTTTTGATGTCCTTTATTGCATTCATTGTTTTGGTTTTATTGTTTCTATTCTATTCTGTTCTGTTTGATTTTTAATATGCCCGAAGGTGGTATCTGCAGCTATTTTGAAGACAACAAAGACACTGTGGTAACTAGCGTCGATTTCGTAAGGTTTGGAAGTCCTATATCACTTATTCTGGCTTATTTTGATTGGTTTTATTGTTTTATTTTCCTTGGTTTTTTCCTCTTTAAAATAAAGAAGTCATAAACCTAAATTATAAATATTATTGATGAAAATACACAAGCCCTCATTTTCTACAAGTGATCTTGGACCCAGTTTGGCTCTTCAGCACTGAAATTCATTATCTTTACCCCTGTGCTTATTAAACCTCTGCTCCTTACCTCTGCCATATTTGTTAAGTGTTTGTTCAGGCTCCTCTCTCCCCAACACCCAGGCTATGATTCATTGCCTTAGCTTCAGAGATCTTCCTTCATTTTTACTTTTCTCATTTTTCTACAAGAGATTTCTCTTTACCTGCTATGGATTAACTGAATTTATAATATTTTCTTTGCTGTGTTTTAGCCGGCATTTGTGTGTGTTTGAAGTGGCAGAGTAAGGGTGGCAGTTTGCTTCGTATTATTCAAGCTCTTGCCTAAGAATTTCAAGTGAACTGTAAGCCTCCTGTGGGGAGGGGCCATTCCTCAGACACTAACACACAGCCTTCCACCCACTATAGTCCCATAGTTATGTGTGATGAATAGTACTGTGAGAGGGTCACCAATATTTGTTGGAGTGTATGTATATGTTTGTGTTCACACACTCATTACCAAGCTGACTTTTACTTGAAGAAATCACTTTTTTGAATGTTTAAATCAAGAGTTCTCAATATTTTTCCATTCCCAACTAACTGAAGATATATCGTCCATTTCCAGCTGTTTTGACAACTTACCTTGTTGTCAGCTGGCTTGAGGTGGTGGATGGGACATTTTATAAAGGTATGCATCATAAGACTGGGTATAGTGACACACACCTGTAATGCCAGCGCGTGGGAGGCTGAAGCAGGAGGATCACTTTGAGTTTGAGGTCAGCTTTGGCTACGTAGTGAGTTCAAGGACAGACAGAACTACACAGAGAGACCCTGTCTCAATAAATAAAAATAAATTAGTGAATAAATAACTAAATAAATGTATCAGACCCCTGGGTGAGATGCAGAGTTTTAAAACACCTTCTTCAGTCAAATTCTCACCATCCTGGATGAAAATCAATGCTTTAGTCATGCAGGAAGCACTCTGAAAAGCACTTATCACCTAAGCTAAACTTTCCTGATGTTTATAGTTCATTTTGCATCAGCACAGGTTTGGAATGGTCAGGCATGAACAACCATTAATGCTTTGATTGGCTTCCCCAAAGCCACATAGAAACCAATTAGAGTGATACAGCAGAAACGGGCCGTCGGACTTCCATTTTCTCAATTCCATTAAATGCGGGAGCTCTTGGTCACCATGCTGCGCTTTTCTGGGTATCCAGGTGCAGCATGTAGTAAATAATAGCATAGCAAACCGGGTCTACAGAAATGGGTCGGCTAATGTTTCAATACTAACCACTTGGAAGAGTTTGTTTTCTTCAAAGCAGAATTTCAGCAAATGTGTTACTATTTTAAGGAATGTTTTCCTAATACGTTTCTTTTCTTACAGGGAAAGGATTTCCATTGCAAAGTGATGCCCAAGGCGCTAGGCAGAGCTTCTAAAAGCCGTTTCCTTCTGCTGCAAATAAACAGCCCAGCAGTTGTGAACAGGCATGATGCTATCCGAGCATATTAGTCTCTTGACTATCTTGCTCAGACTCTCCATGTGCCGCTGTACCGACTGTTTACTGGCAAAATTCCCAGCTGGGAATGCCCCACAGCCAGCTGCTCTATCTTTGATACTCTGCGAGGTTCCGGGGGACACCAGTCTGTCCCAGAGTAGGCTTAGGTGTTTGGACTAATAAGAGAGAAATATTTTTACAAATGACGTGCTCAGGGGATAGGAGCTGTTTTTGTGTTACGGTATTTTATTACACTTTGCGGTCTTCAGTTTTCAAATTGATTCTACTGTTTGTCGTAAACATGCACACATGGGAGGTGGCAGGATGAGGGCAGCGTGGGAGGAACAGCTTCCTGCAGGCAGTGCTGGGCCCAGGAAGCCCTTGCCAGGGATCTGCCGCCTGTCTGCTCTGCTGTTAGTTGAGCCTGCAGCTCTGAGCAAGCCATTCACCCTTTTAGATTGTGAATGAGTTTTCCAACAAGATTAACACTATAAACATCCAAAGTCAAATCTGAAACATCAAAGATTCAAAAAAATCTATTCATAATTTGAACAGCTTAGTATCTTAGACAAACAGCTACAAATTGGTGAAAATGGAAAACAAAGCAATAACAACAAAAACCCCCATAAAAATAGACACAAGATAGGAGCAGGTTTCATGCTACACGAAAAGCAAATGACCTATAAAGAAGTGAACACATGTTTTAAAAATGTCAAAAAAATAAAAACAACACCAGGACATCTCTTTTGTGCATCTGACTAGCAGATATGCCAAAAAAAAAAAAAAAAAAAAAATGATTAAGCTACAGTGCTGGTCAAAGTGCAGAGACTTTCTTAGATCCTGCAGTGGCCGTGGGAATAAATATAAACTATTAGGAAGTCGTCCGACAATACTCCAACAATCTTAATTAATGAACTTACCTTATAGAAATAAGAACAACATTACTTAAAGATACATGTAATGTATTTTTATCGCAGAACAAGAAAACAGAGTCAGAAGATAATCTCAATCTGCACTAATAAGGAAATGATTGAATAATTTTTCCACCTGCCCCCAAAAACCCCACAAAGAATTCACTTGCCCAAATATCAATAATGCTGAAGTTGAGAAACCCACATACATCTGAAAGTGAATCTCTGAGAAAATATTTATTTATTTTCTTTGGTATCTGGGGTCAAACTCAGGACCTCACGCTTGCCAGGACGGTGCTTGTGCCGCAGAGGTAGGCCCCCAGCCCTCTGAGAAAATATTTAAATTAAAGAGAAAAATATAAAGCAATTTATCATATCCTATTCCTACACTATTCTAGTCTTCAAATATTTGTTTGAATATGGAGGAAAGTGTGGAAGTATTCAAACCAAAGTGATAAACTGAATGTGCGCGTGTGCGTACACACACACACACACACACACACATATATTGTACTCCTATTCACTTGATCAGAAGCATTTGAGGTGTCCCTGAAAAACCCGTATTTCCAGGCCACATTCCAGAGCTCTTGGACCAAGCATGTGGATTTGATCAATTTAGGAAGTGTTAAACTCCACTCCTCTCCCCCCACTATCCTTTCTTAAAGGGGAAGCTACCTCTGGTTTGAGCCTTTACCAAGCTGCTCAAACCCCTTTTTGAGACTTTTTACAGCAAAGTACTGATTGGGAAAATGTTCCCTGAAAGCTGGAAATAGTGCTTGCAGATGTCACCTGAAAGACTCAAATAAAAAGATAAAATTATTTTTTAAAAATAGGAAAGAATTTTATCTTATATTTAATAATTATTCCAGGAATAGAAGCTCACGTTTGCAAATATTAGGTATTGTGAATCAGCCTTTTAAAAATGACTTTTAACATATAATTAGCAGTTTCATTTTGGAAATACAAATACATATTACAGGATAGAAAACACCAGACTAAATGTCCTAATCTTGTGAAAATTGGTATTGAAGCTTGAACAGTAAAATTTCCAATGACAGCATAATGTAGGTATATAGATACTTTTCCAAATTCTTGTGTGAATCTCAAACAACTTAGATGTAAATTAATCTGCATTAGAAAACTGTGATAGTGATTCAGAATGTAATAAGAAAGATCCTGATGTAGAAGCACATAAAATGATTTCATGAAATAGAAGAATGGCATAAAATAATTCTATGTTAATTTACTTTATAAATGACTTTAAATGTGTGTATATAATCAAAGCAATAAATTAATCATCAATAAAAACAGCAGAAAGCTTACCAGGGGACTTTTAAGTGTAGAGTCAGGGATGAGTGGATTGGAGAGGTTCCACTACTTACTCGTGATCTCATACATGATACAGGAGGTCCGTCACTGTGGGTATCTATGGTATGTATGGCCCTAGGATGGCCAGCGACTTCATGGTTTTGGTTCTGTAGGAACATGAGGTTTCAGAGAGACAGAGAGGGAAAGGAAAGGCAGAGGGAAGGGAGCGGGAGAATTTCTATGGAATTGTCCTGCAGGTAATTTGGTAATCAGCACTCTTATGTGCTAGACAGCTTTGTTGCAATACATGGGAGGGAATGGGTGGGTAAACATAAGACAGCGAGTGTGGGCAAGAGGCTGGACCTGCTTACTGCAGTGTGCATGGTTCTTTTCTTCTAGCACTTGCCACTCACAGGAAGGTAGGTACTTGGGAAGGTGCTACATTATTTTAAGGCCAGGAGTGCACATGCTCATATCCAGGCATGCTGAGAAAAGCAAATCCTTCAGTGCACGAATGACACGAAGAGTTGATGCAGCTGTCGGGCATTAGCACCAGGGACCTTGTGGGTGGCAGAAGAAGGCTTCCTGAGCTTCCGCCTCTCAGCCTGGCCCTGCCAAGGCTGCAAAATGGTATGGGATGAATCATTTTGACCTTGGCTCTCCATTCTGTTCAATGGGATTACTAATGTCTGCCTAAAGTCAGATGACCAGGACAATCCGAGAACAATTTAAGAAGACACAACATGACAATAATAATTTCGGTGATCTTAATGAAGTTATTCATTTTGATTTTAAGAACAAGACTGAATAATTTTTACTCACCTAAAGGGTCTTAATATAATGAAAGGTCAGTTAAAAATTTTCCTTGTGATTCATTATCCCAGGCACTTTCGAGTATGCAGTGTTGAAACTAAAAACTTCTCCAAGATTAATGGGATAAAATGAAATATAAAGAAGTTTCAAATGAATTACTAACAAATATGTACTTCTAATTAGTATATGAAATGACTTTTCCAGAGAATGAATAAAATAGATGTTACCAGATAAATAAATACTTAAAGCATCTTCAGATCTGCTCTGAATCATTTTTAACTGCATATTCTTAAATTAAGTTCAGTTCCCCAAATGCTGTATTAATTAGGTCTTACTATGTGTGAGACATAATGGTGAGTACTGGGAATAATGAGATAAATGTGAGGCAGGACAAAGATGGAACATTAGAGTTGCCACAAAGACAGCTGAAGAGCTTGATAAAAAAATTGATTTATATTGTGGTAATTGAATAGGAACATGATACTATTAATAACAGAATCCAATTTGTTTCTAGACTGAACATTCGTTTCTTACAACCAAATATTTGTTCTTTCAGTGCTTGGAAATGTTGCATTAAACTCATATAATTCATATATTCAAGTTTATAAAGTAGAACAAACCATGTCATTGAGTATTGGTGGTTGGTACATACAGGAATTCAAGAATTTAATATAACTTGCATTGGTGTTTGTTAGCATAAAGAAAGCTCCTACCCAAAAAAGAGACCAAATTAATCTGCATATTAAGCTTACAAAGAACCCTGTTGCCTTATCCTCTTTTTGGCAGTTACCCAATTAATGAGCTTTGGTTTTAATCAAGCGGAAAACCAAAAATAATTGCTAGAATAGACCAGTGATTTTTTTCATGTATTGGCTCATGTTTTAATTAGCTGCTGAACAAATAAATTCTAAATTTTAGTGACTTGATACAATACAATTTTACTTCCTGCTTGCCTACCTGTCCAACGTTAGAATTTCTGATGGCTGCCTTTAATATTGTCATTCAGAAACCAGTTTCCTTTCCTCTGTGGCTGGGACCCATCTAAGATCTCAGATTCCTAGGTGTTCAGTGGATGATAGAAAGGCAGAGGGTACAGACAGAACACCTATTGTGTTAACCCATGTTGGCCCAGAAGAGAAGTTTCGCCTGGGAAGAAACAGTTTCCCAGCTATACGGAGTTACAAGGCAGGCTGGGAAATGCCAGTTAGTGCTATGTCCAGAAGAGGGAGGAAAGGGTTTGGTTACTAGCAAACTCCACCCTCAAGTCTGTCCGCAAAGAGAACACACCGCTCCCTCTGTGAGAGAGACAGGCCAAAGTCATTACTGACTCCGGTGCCTAGCACAGGATCTTCAGACGATGAACGGCAGTTACATCAGATCTGTGCTTGGCTCCAGTGACAGGCGACCTCTGTGATAAGACAGCAGGTTTCTGGCTGCTGCTGCTGCTCCATCATCAGCATGCAGTTGTAGAGCAGAATGGCTGACAAAACTCTCACCTAGAAAACTGAAGGATGCAGTGCATACAAAGAATGAAACGTGTCAGAGTCCGTGAGATTTCCTGTGACTGATGTGGAAGGATTGCCTTGATCTGAAACAGACTCTACACTCAGCAAGGAACTTCCTTGCTCCTTGTTATTCACAGTCTGGTTCCTCCATTCAGAAGATCTTCTCCGTCATGTTCTGTGGCCACATCTGAAATAGAAAGAAGACTCTGAAAAGCCACAAAGCCCACTTTGAGCTCATGTAAGCTGGGATCTGAAGAAATTTTTTATGAACAAAACCCAAAATTTCATAAGAAAATAATAGGAAACTAACAACAGTTAATACATCACACATTATTACCTTTGAAGAAATTACTCAGAGTACAAGATATGAGCATTAAGATTTCTCCAATGAATATTAGCACAAACCTTCCATTTCAATGAACTAAGAGACTGACATGTGTTTTTTCCCTTTACCCTTCTATCCCTTTCCTTTTTCCCTATCCTAGTTCCTTTTTCCTTTTGAACATTGTTTTCCCATTTCAAAATATCTATTGCACATTTTAGACCATATTTACTCTTTCACTCTCTCACACCAGGGAGACACTACAATGTTTACACATGTGAGTCTAGTTTATTTCACTTATGTGTTTGATCTCAATTGCATCCATTAATCTACAAAAGTTTCAAGTTTATCCTTCTGTATGGCTGAGTAGTACTACCTTATATAAAAATGCCACATTTTTTAATCCACTCCTTGATTGATGCACATTTGGATTTTTTCCAAGATTTAGCTATTATAAATTGTGCTGCTATAAACACAGGTGCACAAATATCACTGAGGTATGATGTTTTTAATTGTTCTAGGAAGATACCCAGAAGGAGAATAGTGGGGGTGAATGAGACCTCTAATCCTAGTTTTTTGAGGAGTCTCTATACTAATTTCCACAGTGGTTGCACCAGTCTGCACTCTTGACAACAGTGGAGAAGGGTTCCTTTTTCCTCACAACTCCTCCAGGATTTGTTATTGATTGATTTCTTGATGACAGTCATTCTTTCTGGGACGAGATGGAATCTCAGTGTTGTTTTAATTTTTATTTCTCAAATGACCAGTGATACTGAACACTTTTTCATATATTTGCTTGCCATTTGTATTTCTTCATCTAAGAAGTGCATATCTGAGATGCCAATTTTTGGACTGGGTCTTTGACTTTGGAGGTCTGATTTATTTGAATTCTTTGTATGTTCTAGATGTAATCCCTTTGTCTAAGGAAAAGTTGGCTAAAATTTTTCATTATTTTATAGGATTTTTTTTCATTCTGTTTGTGATTTCTGTGAATGTGCAAAAGCTTTTTTTTTTTAATAAGATGAAACCCCATTGTTGATTCTTTGAAGTTTTTCCTGTACAGTCTGGGTTTTGTTCATGAGCTCAATGGTTATCCCTATGATGTCAAAATTTCTACCTACCTTCTCTTCTAATAGATTTAGTGTTTCTGTTTTAATATTTAGATCTTTGATCCATTTTGACTTTAGCTTAATGCATGGTGGTAGATATGGGTCTAGTTTTAGTCTTTGGCAGATAGAGAGCCAATTTTCCCAGCATCATTTATTAAAGAGGCTATCTTTTTTCCAGTGAACATGTTTGGCCCCTTTGTCAAAGATAAATTGGCTAAGTGTATTTGTAGTTGTGTCTGCTTCTTCTAACTTGTTACATTGACCACCAGGTTTTGTGTTTGTTTTTTGTTTTTTTGCCAGTACCATACTGATTTTATTACTGTAGCTTTGTAGTATAATTTCAAGTCAGGGATTGTGATTACCTCTTCCTTTACCTTTGTTATCCAGGGTTGCCTTTGCTGTTCTAGGTCTTTTCTGTTTCCAAAAGAAGTTTAGGAATATTTTCTAATATGTTAATGGCATTTTGATAGGAATCGCATTAAATCTGTATAACAGACTTGGGAATATGACAATTTTCACAGTGTTGATTCTTCCTGTCAAGGAGCAAAGGCTATCTTTCCACTTTCTGATATTATCTTTGTTCTCCTTTCTTAGAACACTATAATTTTAAATATAAAAATCTTTTTATTCCTTTTTTACATTGATTCTTAAATATTTCATTTTATTGGATGTTATTGTGAAGGTTATTGTTTCCTTAATTTTTCTCTCCGTGAATTTGTTGTTTGTTTACAGGCATGCTATTAATTTTTGAGTGTTGACTTTGTATCCAACTATACAATTAAATTTGGTGATTAAATCTAAAAGTCTTTTGGTGGAGTTTTTGGGATTTTCTATGAAGAGTATCATGCCATCTGCAAATAATGATAATTTAACTTCTTCCTTTCCTATCTTTATTCCTTTTGTTTCTCCATCTTATCTAATTTCTCTGGTTAGTGTTCCCAGAACTATATTGAATAGGAGTAGAGATAGTGGAGATCCTGTCTTGTTCCTGATTTCAGAATGAAAGTTTTAAGTTTTTGTCCATTTATAATGATGTTAGCTATTGGTTTGTCATAGAATAAAAGCTATCTATCCCAATTTTCTGTAGGGTTTTTATCACAAATGAGTGTTGGACTTTGTCAGAAGCTTTTCTTGCATTTATTGAGGTGACCATGTGATTTTTATCTTTGATTCTGATATGGTATATTACATTTATTGATTTGCATATGTTGAACCATCCCTTCATTCCTAGAATGAATCCCATTTGGTCATGATGTATGATATTCTTGATGAGTTGCTCCATTTTGTTTGGTAGTGTGTTATTGAAGGTTTTTGCATCTATGTTCATTAGGGAGATCGGCCTATAGTTCTCTTTTTGGTTAGGTCTTTCTCTGATTTGGTAAGGGTAATACTTTCTTCCAGGAATAAGTTAGGGAGTATTGCTTCCCTTTTAAATTCATTACAAAGTTTGAGGAGTATTGTCATTAAATATTCTCTAAATTTCTTGCAGAATTCTGCAGTGAATCCATGAGGACCTGGGGGGCTTTTTTTGCTGATAAATTTTTAATTACATTTTCAATTTTATTGACTGATATTGAGTTATTCAAAATTATACATCTTCTTAATTCAGCTTTGGTAATTCACGTGCACCTAGGAATCTGTCCATTTCTTCTATATTTTCCAACCTATGTAAGTAAAGTTTTTTTAAGTGAGTGTTGATGATCTTCAGAATTTCCACAGAATCTCTACTGATGTCACGTTTTTCATTCCTCAGTGCATGAATCTGAGTCTTTTCTTTCCTTTTTTTTTATAATGTTGGCTACAGGTTTATCAATTTTATTTGTTTTTTCAAAGAACCAACTCTTCAGTTTATTAAATCTTTGTACTGTTTTCTTTATGTCAATTACATTAATTTCTGCTCTGAACTTTATAATTTATAATCCAGCATGTGGGATTTGGACTTGCTTTTTTTTTTTATACTTGCTTTTTTTAGAAGCTTGAGATATAACATTAGGTTGTTTATTTGTGATTGTTCAGTTTTCCTGATGTGAGAATTCACTATAAATTTCCCTCTTAGGAATGCCTTCCCTGTGTCCCACAGTTTCTGATATGTAATAGCTACATTTTCACTTAATTGTATATAATGTTTAGTTTATTCTTTAGTTTCATCTGTGACTCATTGGTTGTTCAGGAGAATGTTACTGAATTTCCATGTGTTTATGAAGTTTTTGCAGTTTTTTTTCCATTAATTTCCAATTTATTTACAGTATGATTAGATAATGTGCATGGAATTGTTTCAATTCCTTTACATTTATTTAAGCATGTTCTGTGGGCTAGTGTATGTTTTATTTTAGAGAATGTCCCATTACAGCTGAGAAGAATGTGTATTTTATGCTGTTGGGCAGAACACTCTGTAAACATCTGCTAAGCCCATTTGTTCAGATTTGTTTCAGCCTTTATATTTATTTGCTGATATTTTTGTTAATTGATTTATCTGTTTGTGACAATGGGGGATTAAGTTCTCCCATTATAATTATGTTATCACTCATTTGATTTTTTATGTCTATTAATATTTGTCTTGTATAGTTGGGTGCTCCTATATGTGGTGCATACATATTTATGATTCTTATCTCTTCCTGTTGAAGTTTTCCCCTAATAAGTATGTAGTGATCTTCTTTATCTCTTTTGATCATTCTTGGTTTGAAGTTCATATTGTTTGCAGCGTAGCTATCCCTGCTTTTTTCTGAGTTCCTGTTGTGTGGACTATTGTTTTCCATCCTTAGACTTTCAGTCAATGCATTCCTTTTTGAGTTCAATGTGTTTCTTGTATACAACATACTGTTGGATGTTGTTTCTTGATCTATTCTGCCAGTCTGTTTCTTTTGCTTTGTGAATTGAAGGCATTTATATTGATGACCATAACTAATTTGTATTTGCTTATCCTTGTCATGTTATCTTCCTGCTGTTTGTTTCCTAATTTTCCCTTCTGTTAATTGCTTGCCCTTACCTGTGTTTTATTTTTCTGTTGTTCTTAGAAATGTGGTCATTTTTATCTCTATTTAGAATATCTTTTATTACCCTTTATGGTGTTGGTATAGTGGTCATGAATTTCTTCAGTTGTTCTTTGTCATTAGTATCTTATTTCTCCATGAATTTTGAAGGATAGCTTTTCAGGGCACATCAGTCTGGGTTGGAAGTTGTTTTCTTTCAGTACTTGAAATACCTCAACCCCAAGCCCTTCCTGAGTTAATGTTTTTTGTTGAGAAGTTTGCCATGATTCCAATGGGCTTTCCTTTATGTGTGATCTGTTTTCTTCTCTAGCAGCTTTTAATATTGTGTTCTTTTGAGGAATTTCTTGGATCTTGATTATTATAGTCTGGGTATATTTATTTTAGTTATGACTAATTGCAGTTCTATATGCCTCACTTATCTGAATGTCAGATTCTTTTCCCATGCCTGAGAAATTTTCTGCTACGACTTCTGCAAATAATCTTTTTATGTCATTAGTGTTGACTCCTGATTTTTCATTGACAACAATTATTCTTATATTTTTTCAGTATCTTACAGTTGTTGAATTATTATTTTCTGATCCCATGCTATTTGTTTAAGAGCAGAATATACTTATTGAGAGAAAGAAAGGATTGTCTTGGAAAGAGACAGAAGGAGTCCCAAGTGGGTGGCCAGATTGTCTTTTCTAGGGACTTTTTTAGAGCAAAACCACTAGGTGAGATGGGTCCAAAACAGGTAAAATAGAAACTTGAAAGTGGGCATGAGGTGGGACAGAACTATGATAAACCAGTAAGATTAATTGTTCAGGTAAAACTGATTAAATCGGGGACAAATGGTGAAGTGAGTCATGTAGCAAGAGGGCATGCTTAAAGAGTAGTGACTTTGTAGGGGTTGGGATGGTGACTCTTGGTTTGCCCAAGGTGATCCATACCTATTTAGAATATAAACCCCTGATGCTTATACTTTGGAGGTAGTTGCATTTTTTTTTTTTTTTGGTCTTTTGTCTTGAGGTCTGGCCCATAGCAGGTGGTGTCTATCTATTCCAAGGTTACAAGATATCTTATCTTTTGCACTGGGTCCTTCAAAGGCCTAGCCCTGTCTGGCTGCCTATAATATTTCTAACTAACTCAGGTGCCCGTAACATTCCCCCCTCTAAAGAAGTTATCTGAACTGCCATGAGGGAGTAATGAACAAAGACTGATCTGGCTTCTTCAGGCTGAAAGGGGTCATAGTTGTTGATGGGCAGTTAGGGATACTCTGAAGAGGTTCTAGCCAAAAGCCCTTGTTAGACACCAGGCATTTTTATCTTGGGTAGGCATACAGCTTTAAGTCTAGAGGAGACAAAGGCAAAGAAACAATTAAGTATGAATAGGCCAAATAGAATTATTAGGATAATTATGAGTATAGTTAACAAAGATTTCCACCAAGAGGAGCTTGTAATGGCTTACCATAAGGAGGATAAGGATAAAGTTCAGGAAATTTTAGAGTCTGACATATCATTGATTTTCATCTAATATCTTGAACATCTACTGAAATATTAGCACAAGGATTAGGAATATACACATAACATTTAGGTTTTAAAATTATACAAGTATCTCCTGCACTGCGGTTAGAATATCTAATACCACCTGACTTTGGAAGATGGCCTGTCTTATTAATTTTACTTCTTCAGTTAGGAGACAGAGACTAGGTGCTGTGTTATTTAAGGCCTGTTGAGTATAGTTAAGGTCTCAATATGTATCATATAACTTTTTCTCTGTACAAGATCTGGTGGATCTCAGTAGAAATCTAACATATTTGTTATCAGTATTATCTGTATGATTACTTGTCATACATGATGATTACCTAAAAGGTTTGTCACCTTTTAGGTGACAAAAAATTTTAATGAAAATACATATAATCAAAGTATGTATACAAAGGCATATATAATCAAAGCATGAGCAGTAGAGCTGACAGGTAAGTTTAGAAACTATTTCTAAGGGATGTAATCCATTGGCTCTTAGGTTCCTTTATTGATGGAGTCTGACATTTGTCATAAATCCTTCTAGCTTTAGTCATAATTATCTCTAAATTTTGATAACATATGAGAACCAGATTAATATATTATTTTGACAAATGAAAAACTTTATTCCTGTTTTTATACATGAACAACAACATGTACTATATTTGTAAAAACCAGTCTGAGCATCATTTTGAGTAGTTGGCAACCTGGATATATATACAGCATTTAGGCAGGATAAAATCCCTCCAAGATTGGAGTTGGGCTTTTAGTCATCACTAAAAGGAATGTGTGGGGTTTTTCAAAGATGGCAGACTGGTAGGTAGCAGGATATGGATCCTGTCTGAGAGAGACAGCTCAAATGCCAGAATAGAACACCCTGGAGAGACCCAAACAGAGGGAGATGGACTCTCTCAACCCAGGGAGAAACTAAAGTGAAAAAAAACTGCTAGAATATGAGGTCCTGGGGCTACCATTAGACAAGCTAAGATCAGCAAGCATGGCGCCCTCCTTGAGCCACCTGAATTCCTGCCGGAGATGGGCATGACCGACCGAACTGCGCTGATGCGACTGGCTTGAGAGGCTGGAGCGTGGAGCTGAAAGGCCCTGTGTGCGGCTCACTCAGACCTGGCCCTGCATGCGACCCACCCAGAGGCACTGTAAATTCGTGCTGCAGCCAGGCTGAGGTCGGAGGTTGGGGAGCCCAGCAGTTCTTGGGGAACAGCATCAACACGTGGTGAGTGATGGGAATAAGACCCTCCCGTGGGAAAGGGGAAACCGACTGGAAGACATGTTGGATTTGGGCAGGACAGCCCTAACTCCATAAGGAAGTGGCTTCAGTTGGTTGCTCCCCTCGCAGAGCAGATTGGTGGGATCTGCTTGGACTGGGCCACACATCTGGCCAGGACCCAGTGGGTTGCTACAAATTAATTTCCTGACCTCAGTGCACACTGACCCAGTGAAGGCCTGCAAAGGTTGACTGCCCCAGAGGGGAGGAGCCAATGCACACTGCCCGTGCTTGAACTTCAATCTCTGATAGCGGAAGGCAGAGGGCAGAAGCTCCTAGCCTGCGCCCTCTAGAAGAACTTTAACCAACAAGTAAAGGGGCTGGGAATTGCACTATACACTTGTATGGAAGGAACCAAAAACATGACAAGAGGGAGAAATAAGAAAAACCCCCCAGCCCCCAACCCGGAGAACATTGATCCAGGAGAGGTAAATAAAAAAGAGATTGAGGGCAGCAAACATGCAACATCAAACACAGCGGTAGCAGACATAAAGAGATATCTTCAGGAGCTCATAAGCGGGATCAAAACTGAAATATTAATTCAAATTAAACAACAGATAAGTAGATTAATAAAAGAAAGGCTAAACACTTCTCAAGAAGACACAGATGGAAGAATGGAGGAACACAAAAGGAGACAAATGTTCAATAAAGAATATAAAGCAAACCTAGAATTCATGAAGCAGATTCAAAGAGATTATTGGGAAACTAAAGACTCCATAGAAAGCTGGCAAAACTCCTTGAAAGAAACCAAAGATAGACTATCAAAAATTGAACACAGGCTTGCAAAGTGTGATCCTGAAAGGGAAGATCTCTTAAAAATAACAAAGGAGCAGGCAGTAACAATTGGAAGGCTAGAGGACGACAAAAGGATTTATAACTTAAGAATAAAGTATGTGAATGAAGAAGCAGGAGTCAAACAGAGGAATTGCAAAGGCTATTCACAGAAATTATTAAGGAAAATTTCCCAAGCATAGAAAAAAGAAATGATATGCAGAGGTATGAAGCATACAGAACTCCAGCCACCTACAACCCAAACAAAGCTACACCCAGACACATAATAATCAAGATCCCAGAAATTCAATATAAGAACAGAATATTAAAAGCCATCAAAGAAAAGAAACAGATCACCTATAAAGGAAAACCCATCAAAATCATGGCAGACTTTTTGAGACAGACCGTTAGGTCAAGAAGAGCTTGGAGTGAAGTAATTCAAGCCCTGAAGGAGAACAACCTCCAGCCCAGATTGATGTATCCTGCAAAACTCTCTCTAGAAATTAATGGAGAAGCAAGATGCTTCCATGACAAAGAGGAACTGAGAGAATTTGTGACCACCAATCCAACTCTACAAAAAATACTGAAGCACATTTTAGAGAGAGAGAAAAAGAATATGAGCATTTCAGGAACAGTGGCAGAGAGGTCTCAGTGAACGGGGCAGACAGTGGAGTGGAACAGAAAAATAAACAACCAATGGCAGAAAAACATAATAGCAGAAATAAGGCAGAGAAGATTGGCTGTAATCTCTAGTATAGATGGCCTTGAAATATTAACAGAGAGAAACACAGGCAGAGGAGATCAGGAGATAGGGTCCATTGAGATGCTCTATATAGGGAGGCAGTGGGACCCAAAACAAGCAATGCACCCTATGGGAGTGAAAGGGGAGGAATTGTCTAAAAAAGGAAGGCAGAGGATATTGTTAATTGGGTAACAAGATTTAAAATTTACATTATTCTCATCACTCTGCTTGGATGGATTACGTGCTGTTCCAGTTTGTCTACTTACACTAGATTTGAGGACATGGTCAGCTATCCCAAAAATACGAGGTCATATTATGGTAATCATCCCTAATTTCCTATCAACTGAAGCCCTTTATAACTTATACTGTCTTATTATGACTGATCTTATTTGAATCTGGTTTGTTAGATTGCTACTCTGTATTGACTGATTTTATTTAAATCTGTTATGATTGATAGCATCAAGTCTAAGAGTATAGGCAACTACACTGAAGATGACAAGATTCACTAAGATACCCACTCTGATTTTATTATTTGCTTTTGAAGTCTTATAATGTCTCCAATGCTTTGTTTTTATTAATGTTGTTATATACTGCTGAGACATCATGGTAACCATTGTAGATCACCTTGTATTGCGGTTCTGTATGCCTTTTTTGCTTCATTCTTTTCTAGGAATTGTTTTGTTTTTTTCTTGCTTTGTTTTGTTTTTCCCTCTAATACAGAAATGCTAGATATACATGTAGAAACTCATGCATGTGTAGAGCTTATAAACAGTTTACGAGAACCAACTGTATAACACATGTTGATATGAACAACTACTTTGAA
>PVJX010017846.1:20106-30435 GCA_004027295.1 Dolichotis patagonum
CTACTTTGAAGAAAAAGAGCCACTACAATACCCAGTGCTGATTCCATAATGTCATGATGTGAAATCCAGCAAAACTATCATTCTTTGTTCAAAGTGATTTTAGCTTGTTTTGTTTTGTTTAAGTTCAACACACGTGAAGGTATGGACAGTTGTTTTGAGGAGAATGAGAGACACTATGACAGTCATTCTTGGCTTCCCTATTTTCTGGTCTTGAAAACTTGAAGCACCCTCCTTGTCCTGCTCAGATCAATTCCATACTATGTTGTTTCATGTGAATTCCCTGTATGTGACAATATGGACAACTATATGGAAGAAAACAAGAGTCAATATGATAGAGAGTGAATATCTCCGATTGTTTAGTTTTGAAATTTATGTCTTTTACATTGCTTTCCTGTGATCCAATTTGTTCTGTTTTGTTGTGTTTAATTTTACCCTTTTGATATAATTGCATGTATGTTTGAGTGGGTAAGATGGATGACCATATTGCTGTTTTTGTCAGATCGTGGAGCAAAACTGTTAACAGTCTCACTGTTTGAATGTCTACTTTACATGTTTTAACTTTGTAATTTGAACAACTATTTCCAAGAAGTCAGTATGTAATTTGTCAAGTAATAATTTCTTAGGATTTTTTGTTGTTGTTCTTTTCCTTTTTTCCTTGGAATTCTGTATTGTTGCTATCCTTTATTCTGTTTTGTTTTTTTTTCTCTTTAAATAAAATTTAAAAAAAATAAATAAAAGGAATGAGTGAGGTTATTCCAGTTACAGTTTAAGCAACATATGTTTTGGTTACTGTTTACTGAGGTACGATGCCTGAAAGGAAAGGTTGAGAAGGACAAAGAGACATGTGCAAGTGTCCAGCATCAGCTAGTTTTTACCTTTTGTCATGATTACTCAGGGCTTCTCCATGGAAGTGACAGGTAGCAATGACAGTCTGTCCAGAGGGAGGGTAAAACATCTTTTAGTGGTTAAGAATGCATTCCATAGGAGAAAGGGGATTTGGCATCATGTCTGTAATGTAAAAAACAACATGTAAGAATATCAAACTTTTTTGTACCCAGAATCCAATTCAGGACCTTCACTGAGCTATGTCTCTAGCCCCATATTGCTTGAGACTTTGATTGAGCTACCTATCTATGCAAAGAGGAAACAATTAGGCATCTCTTTTTTATTCCTATTTGATGATGTCCTCAAGTCATCCTTCAGGTTGATTCCACTCCAGGGCAGGTGGATGCCATCTGGAGAAATTGATCAGCAGACAAAATTTGACCAGCTTATCCATCCTTGAACTGATACAGGCAATTTTATCTTCCCTGTTAGCTTACACACTTTGTTTACATAAGACATTTATGAGTTACTGTAAAAGAAATGGTTAAAGAAGGAAGCATAACTTTGTGGTAAACTACTGCTTTTGTTCATTGGAAGAGGGCATACATAAAAAGGTGAGTTGGAAGTAGTTAGGGCATTTCTCTGGTTGTACTGTGAAGGACATTGCCTCTGGAGGTAGATAAGGTAACAAATGACTTGAGGAATTCTGCCTGGGACCCTAGGGCAAAGAAGCCACCAAGACACTTGTCATCTAATCACCTGGGCAACATTCCCTAGCAGGACATGGTTCTGCTTTACATTTTTATATCTTTGAAGCTGACAGGGTAAACATTAATTATCATCTAGCAATCACATTTTATATGTTAGTAAAGGCACATCAATCTTCTAGACACACAGAAAAAGAAAAGTGCTGACTATTCACTTTTAATTAACATACGTGGGCACAAAATGTAAATCATTCTCTTACTAGCTGCTGTGAAATGTAAATAGCTGTTGCAAACTGCGTCAACCTAATCTCTGAAGGGAGAGGTAGTCTAAGTGATCTTAAATCCATTGAAAAGCTTAGGGAGAGTTTCTAGTGTACTAGCAGAGAAATAAGTATGATAGATAAGTGGAGATTTCTCTGTAGTTGGAGAGTCAGTTTCTACTGAGAAAACTTAGGGTGTTCTGGCAATGACCTCCATTATTCTCAGTTTCTACTGGCTCACACAACCTGAGATCAGTCTCCAGAAAAGATCCAGCAGTCTCTCTGGTAAACATTCCATTGATTCCATTGGCCACTGGCTTCAATTGGGGATTCCCCAAAGAGATGCTGGGGAAACCTATCCTCTGCTTTTCAGAGTGGCAGCTGTTGTAGAAACATTTAATTAGCTGGCAGAGTAACCACTGTTTGTGAAAGTTCTATAAGGGATAGTTAAAGAGATCATTATCTAGCACATTATAAATTTACAATAAAGGTTTTAAAGTCCACAACTTGAACGTTTGGAGAACCTCTGTTGTAGTGAGGGGTTATACACAGAACAATTAGAATCAGAACATGGAGTTTATAATATTATTTTTATGATGGTCACCCAGAGTTAACACAAGTTAATACAGGCAATCTATCCACAACACTAAAGACAGAATATTTAGCCAAGGGCCTGAATCCCACAGCAATGTCCAACATGAGTCCAGATGAAGACCCAGAGCTCATGACAATGCCTCCCATGAGTCCAACTGGAGGTGTAGAGCCCACAATAAGGACTCATGCCAGTCTCTTTTATGGATCCATGCAGGGAAAGCCCAAAGGTCAGCGGTGGAAACTAGGAAGTCTATGCCAGCAGGGTGAAGGAGCTGTGCTGATAGCTGAGGGTTCTATGCTGTAGTCGAGAAGTCACACTCACAACGAAGACCGGGGCTGTATTGAAAAGCACCACAGCCATCCTCAGCGACATGGAGGCCCCAAGCTCCTCCAACGACAAGCACAGCCGAGCACATGCCAGGAAGCCAGTGTGACGAGTTCATCCTGAAGACCAAGTGGCTCACGTCTTCCCCTCTGGAGCCAGGAAGCAATGCTCAGAGCAGGACCAGAGCTTCTCCAGGAGAACCTAATGGCTCAAAGAGCAACTCGCAGGAGACCTCACAATGCCTCAGTGCACTAATGCCTCAATGCCCTCAATGCTCTTCCTTCTCCTACTCTACATCTCCATTTATGCTGGCAGCCTTCCTCAGGTGAAACACGTCTGCTCAGTGCCATGCTGATATAATCTAGCTGGCGTTAAGTTGACCACCAGTTCTCAATCCATAACAACCTCCTTAGTCTAAATGTGTTTAGTTCTGTAAGTGTGCTGCTTTTGAGATAGTTCTTTCTGGTTTCACCCAGAAGTCAGTTCTTTCCACTGTCTCAGGTTCAGACTCTAGAAGATATGCCCAGAACACTAAGCTAGGACATGGCTTTTATGTGTGTTCCCTTGGATGGGCAAAATTCCAGTGTGTCATCTGACCCAGAGATGGGGTGTGTGTCCCTCATCCAAGATGATTTCCCTGTCTTAGACATTAGCAAATGCTCATTTTCTACTGGCTTAACTTAGGAGGAAAATGTTGGAACAGTCTAGAGTTCTTTCTGATTTTACATGCCTCTAAAAAGGAAAGTACAAAATGGAGGGAAAAATTAGGAATAAAACCAAAGAAAGGAAACTGAAGCAGAACAGGCTTGGCACTTCCTCTAGAGTACAGAGGAGGATCAGAGCCACTCTGTCTCAGAAAAACTTGTCCTCTAAGTCTTAAAGAATGGCCACCAGTCTAGTGCTGTTTAAACAGTGGAATGAGCCCCATATTTCAATATATAAGCTTGTATATTTTCTAAGTCTGAGCTCTGCTTCATTTAAGAAGACCCATTTTGTAAAAGTTTATATTAAAGTCTACCAGGGGCATTCTAATGTTACTCTCCTTAGCATTATTTTATAAATAAAGTCAAACAAGGAGTACCAGTAAGTTTAGTAACTAGTTTAAATGTAACATACATAAGAACAAAATCTTATAACCTTCTCATGTTTTAACTTAGATTTATCATTATTTTAACAAAACTAAGAGACAAGGCAATTATAAACAATGGGCAAAGACAAGGCACAAATTATTATAAGCAATGGGCAAAGACAAAGCAAACTTTGAAGCACAAAAATTTGTTACCTAAATGAGTCCCAGTCCAGAGACTATAAAGCAAAATCTTACATCGATCCAATGATCTCAGTGGAAGACCTCCAAACATTACAGGAGAATGAAACTTCCAACTTACTATTTGTCTGATATGAATTTGTGTTCTCCAAAATTAAGGAATGAATTTTAGGAACAATGAAGTTTAAGAGCAGAATATATTTATTGAGAGTAAGAAACCTTCTGTCAGTGACAGAGACAGAAGGGGTCCCAAGTTGGTTGCCCTCCCTTGTTATTTTTAAGGGATCTTTCCTTTCACAATTGCTAGCTACAATCCTATCCTCAAGATCTGAAAGTCTATCTTCAGTTTCCTTCAAGTGGCCAGTTTTTAAAGGAATTTCTAATTTCTTGGATATCTGTTTGAATCCATTTCATGCATTCTATTTCTTTCCTATATTGATCATTCACTGTTTTCATCATGTTCCTATGGTCCTCTACTTTTTTTATTTATCTCTACTTTAGAATTTCTGAGTGTTTCCTTTTTTTTTTTTTTTGGCACCAGGGATCGAATTCATGACCTTGTGCTTGTCAGTACTGATTGATTCCTTTATGATTGTTGTCATTTCTTTTTAACTGAGTGATTATTTCAGATCTGATTTTCTCTATGGCCTCGTGGATCTTTTTTAAACTTCCTTTGCTATCATTTCAAAAATTTCAGGTATGTGTCTTCCATTGTCTTCTATTTAACAAGACAGTCTCTTGGGCTTGCTCTGTATGGGTTGGATGTCTGAGGTTGCATTTTGCTTCTGTATCTTATCATTTTCTAATGCAAAAGTTTTTATTTTGTTTTCTGTGTTGATTCTTGTAAGTTTTATTGTAGGTGGCTTTGTCACTAGTATCAAGACTTCTCCAGTTAAAGTCTTTCCTTCAGAGGTTTTCTTTGTGTAGGAATTTCTTGGTTTGTGTCTGTTTCAAGATCCTACCTACAGTTAATTAAGAGTGAGATGTTGGTATCTGTTTGGCTCAGTCCCCAGTCCTTGGGTTCTGGGGTGTGGTGAGATTATTACCCTAAAGCTTCCCAGTATTGTTACAGAAATGAGAACAATTGATTACATTTTTCTGGTACCAGGAATCAAACTCATGACCTTGTGCTTGCCAGGCAGGAGCTTACACCACTGTAAAACCCTGGCAAGAACAACTGATTACACAGCTATTATATCCTAGTTAAAGTAGTATAATCAGCAATAACAATAGAATCAAACACAATTTAGAAACTGACAAACTGTGGTAACTATTAATTTTGTACTTTAAAACACTGGAGCAAGATACACAGTTATTTAATAGAACCGATTATAAATTGAGAGTTTGTATAAGAAATTTTCCCCTTGGTAGAGTGATTTTAGCCTTTGTGGGGACAATTAAGAAGGCTAGTGAATAAAACAGAGTTAACTGAAAAGAAATAAAGTAAAAACAAGGCTGGAGGACAAAGGATGATCATTCAAGCTTTGGGGAACAAGAGAAGAGGGCAGAAAAATAGAATGAAGGAGTAAGCAAGGGGTTACCTAAGTTAACCAGAAAAATTAGAAATAGTCACTGATACTAAAATATAATTAACTCTACAGAGGTAAATTGAGGAAAAGGGGAAAGAAGATGGATACATTTGGGCAAAAACATAAGTAAAAGCAAAAAAATAAATAACAAAAAATAAAGAAAAAAGGAAAAGGGAACAAACCAGTAAATAAAAAGTAAAAATAAAATAGTGAAACAAAGTTCCTCTAGTGTTCACTGAGATCCCAAAACCACTGGGTAACACTGAAAAGGAGAAGAGAAGAGAAGAGAAGAGAAGAGAAGAGAAGAGAAGAGAAGAGAAGAGAAGAGAAGAGAAGAGAAAGCAGAGAAGAGAAGAGAAGAGAAGAGAAGAGAAGAGAAGAGAAGAGAAGAGAAGAGAAAGAAGAGAAGAGGAGAGGAGAGGAGAGGAGAGGAGAGGAGAAGAGAGGAGAAGAGAAGAGAGAGAAGAGAAGAGAAGAGAAGAGAAGAGAAGAGAAGAGAAGAAGAGAAGAGAAGAGAAGAGAAGAGAAGAGAAGAGAAGAGAAGAGAAGAGAAGAAGAGAAGAAGTTTCAGAAAGCAGTGTCAGCTCTACTAATGTACACAGGATGGGATTTGTGACAGTCTACTACATGGCTTCAGAATCACCAACATGGCTGAAGCAAAGCTTCTTGGAGGAGTTATCAGGAAAAGTTCAAAGCTATGTTGCAGAATTGGGCCACCCAGGGGCAGCTGCCTCTTCTATGATCAGAAATCCAGCTGCAGAACAACCTGGATGCTGCCACAACAAGGACTTCCTAAAATCACTGCAGCCACTGCATAGGCAAAGTGGATGCCTGCTGCCTCATCTCCCAAAGCCCAGAGGGCTATGATGGGACACTGGGTTCTTGATTCCTCTGAATCAAGCTTGCAGCAAAATCATCAGAGGCCATAGACATGTAACTTCCCACCCTGTTGGGTTTCAGTCTTGCATGAGTGGGTCTGGTTAGAACCTGAATCAAACTCAGAAACTTAGCTGCAAAAACGTTTGGGGGAGAATGAGGTCTCCTCTTATCCAGCACAGCAGAATAAAATGGAAATGAATTTCAAAGAGTGGCTACAGTTAGATGTTAAATGGTTTCTGTATTGGTGAAATAATGAAGTTTTGGAAGTAACAATAATTTACACAAGATTAATGAGGAAATGCTAAAGTACTATTTTTAAAAACTCAATGAGAGATTGTAAAAATTAACTCATTATTATTAATAAAGTATCTGTTACTCTGGAATGTCAATACTGTGTCTTATTGGGTCTCAGATTACATACTCGGTAGAAGAAGAAACACAACACTGAAGGTCAAGTTAAAAACCTAACATAAGAGTGTTTAATAGAGCCAGGAAAATAAATCCAACAAATGTTGCACAGTGCTAATGTCAAATTCATGGTTTTCATGGTGCAATTATAAGGGGTGTATTTATAATCAAGTAAAACATAACTCTCTGTCTCTCTATAATGTATGAGAAATTACTGTGGGAAAGTTCGTGAATTACGATGATAAATACAGCTGCTTTATGCCTACTGCATAAAGCATCTTAATGATGCTAATAATGTTATCACTTTCACCTGCTGAACAGGCATGGCCATGCCCTCTTTGACTGAAGCAGGGAAGAAAGCAAGCCAGGGCTTCAGGATGCCTACAGCAAAGGTGATTGGGAAAGCACGGTGTTCGATCTTCAATACCAAGTGAACTGGATCCAGATTGCCATTTTTTGGGTGTTTTCTGTGGTCCCTAAGAAGAGGAGGTTTTTCCTTGTTTACTCATCATATCATCATGAGAACCGGGGGGGGGCAGAATTTCTCACTATCTGTACCATTTTTTACCTTTTTAAAAAATTTACTTTTTTTTTTATTAGTACACAGTCGTCATACATATTGATCATACTCACTATAGGGAATTTGTACCCATACATGGTATATCCTAATTCTTCTTATTTTTCCATTCCTCTCTCCTCCCTTTAATACTTAATCCCCTTGCCATTTACAAAAGCCTTGTTTTCATTTTCTCCTTTCAGCTTTTATTCTTTCCTCTTCCTTCACTGCCCCATACCCTCCATTTCCCCCATTCTACTTAAACAAGTGCTTCTATCCTATCTATCCTACATTGTGCTCCTTATTTACCCTTGTGGCTCCCACACAAAGGAAACAATGTGCTATTTAAACTGGCATGTCTGATTTATTTCGTTTAAAATTATGGTCTCAAGATGCAACTACTTACCTACAAATGACTCAAGTTTATCCTTTATGGCAGAGTAGTACTCCATTGTGTATAAATACCATATTTTCTTTATCTGTTTATCTTTTTATGGGTATATGGGCTATTTCCAAGATTTAGCTGTCATAAATTGTGGTGCTATAAATATAGATGTTTATATATCATTGTGGCGTGATGCTTTTAACTCTTTTGGAAAGATACTTACAATGAGAACAGCTGGGTCAAATGGAACCACTAGTTTTGTTTTTTTGAGGAATTCCCATACTGATTTCCATAGTGGTTGTACCAGTTTATACACCCACCAGTGATGGAATAAGGTTCCTTCTTCCTCACAGCCTCACAAACTTTTGTTATTGATTGATTTCTTGATGATAGCTATTCTTTCTGAAGTGAGATGGAATCTCAGCATTATTTTAGTTTGCATTTCCCAGTGACTAGTGATACTGAGCATTTATTTTTATATGTTAATTTGCTGTTTGTACTACTTCATCTGAGAAGTATCTGTTCATTTTAGATGCCCATTTTTGGATTGGGTCTTTAAATTTAGGAGGTCTGATATTTTTGAGTTCTTTATATATTCTAGATATTAGTCCTTTGTCTGTGGAGTAGCTGGTACAACTTTTCCCTCATTATGTGGGTTGTCTCTCCCCTCAGTTGGTAGTTTCTTTTAGCATGCAAAAGCTTTTTAATTTGATGTTGAATCTTTGTATTATTTCCTATGTTATGGGGGTTTTATTCATAGTCTTTGCCTACACTTACGTCTGCTAGAGTTTTACCTATTCTATCTTCCAGGGGATTAAGTGTTTCTGTTTTTATATTTAGATCCCTGATACATTTCAGTTTAAATCTAGTGTATGATAAGTGATATGGTTCTAGGTTCAGTTTTAGACATGTGGAAAGCTAGCTTTATCAGCCCCACTTTTTAAGAGGCTATCATTCTTTCAGTGAAGGTAGTTAACCACCTCATAAAAGGTTAGACAGCTGAGTATGCTTGGAGTTGGTTCTGCATCTTCTACACTGTCCCATTGACCCTTAATCCTGTTTATTTTTTTCTCCAATATTATGCTGTTTTTGTCATGGCAGCTTTGCAGTATAACTTCAAATCAGGAAGTGTGATTCCCCCTACCTTGCCCTTGTTGCCTCAAATTGCTTTTGCTATTCTAGGTCTCTAGACCTATAATTTTATTGTTTTCTCCAATTCTGTGATATATTATTGGTATTTTGATTGGAATTGTATTAAATCTGTGTAAGTTTGGGAAGTATGGAGATTTTCACTATATTGGTTTTGCCTATCCAACAACAAAGTATGCCTTTCCTTTTTGTGATATACTCTTTGATCTCATTTTTCAGAGTATTGTAGTTTTCAATGTATAGTTCTTTCACTTTCTTTGTTAGATTGATTCCTAAGTATTTCATTTTTCTTGAAGCTATTGTGAAAGGTATTGTTTCTGTAATTTCTCTCTCAGTGACTTTGTTATTTATGTACAGGAATGCTACTGATTTTTGAGTGTTGACATTATATCCTGCTATGTTGCACAATTTGGTTATCAGTTCTAAGAAGCTCTTGGTGGAGATTTTGGGGTCTTCTATGTGGAATAGCATGTCATCTACAAACAATGATAATTTAACTTATTTTTCTATTCTTTTTCCTTTTGTATCTTTCAGTTGTCTAATAAGTCTGGGTAATGTTTCCAGAACTGTAGTGAACAGAAATGGTGATACTGGGCATCCTTGTCTTGTTCCTTTTTTTAGAGCAAAATCTTTCAGTTTTTGGCCTTTTAATATGATGCTTCCTGTTGGTTAATCAGGTTAAAATAAAGACCACATATTCCAATTTCCTGTAGTTTTTTTAAAATAATGAATTGATATCGGACCTTGATACTTTTTCTGTGTCAACTGAGATGTTCATGTGGCTTTTGCCCTCAGTTCTGTTAATGTAGTGGACTACATTGATTGATTTGCACATGATGAACTATCCTAGGACCCCTGTGAATCCTACTTGTTCATGAAATATAATCTTCTTGATGATTTACTGCATTCAGTTTGTCAGTATCTTACTGAGGATTTTTTTTCACTTTTTTATTTTTTTTAATTTTAAAGAGAATAATACAAAAGGGCAGAACAAAGCAGATCAGAACAGAACAACATAAGCAACACAACACTTTACAATAAGACAATTGGACATTAACAGTAGCTATCAAAATATCTCTTTCTTTGTTCTAGTTGAGCATAGTTTCAAATAAAATAATATCAAACATAACATAATAGTATAAAACCATTCAAGAGAATGAAAGAATTACAGGACATTCTGAACCAAATAACTATGATCAGTGGCTACTATAATCTCATTTTCAATAAAAAGTTTTATTTATACTATCACATATATTAAAATCCCAATAAGACACAACATGATAGAACCGATGGTAATAGCAGAGTAGAAGCATTGTAGGGCTTCTAAGCAAGACGATATTAAATCAGCAGTGGCTGCCATAATGTTTTGTTTTCTTCAAAACAGCTTTTCATATCATCACCCATAATAAAGTCAAATAAAACAGAATAAAACCATTCCAACTGAT